>JAQGAB010000965.1:0-20034 GCA_034696565.1 Isotomurus graminis | reverse complement strand
AGAAATCATTAATTGGATGTTTCACTGAACCACTGAAACTTTGCCTTTCAAACTCAAATATTCTTTGTCTTCAAAAGCGTTGACTACTTTCCATTAGGGTTCAGAAGTATATTGTTGGCAGTTGCATATGATTGACTTGACTTCCAAAGCTAAAACTTTTCACAACAATTCGGAATGTTCCTTGCTGATCTGTGAAATCCAGTTTACCTTTTGTAAAACAGCTTTCCTCAAATAGACTCCGCGCGTTCATTCTTGAAAAATGTGTACTGGAAATTTTTCCTTGCAATTTTTGATTGTTCCTAGATCTTGGGGAAGTAATAAAGTCAAAAACTGCACAAGGACTTGTACATAAACAACAATGCGCAATGGGAATCTTTTTGTGAAGAGGTCGAGTGACATTGTATGCTCCTGATAGCCTGGCATCCGCATTTTACTCCAGTCTATGACCAGAAAAGGGCAGAATGATAAGACAATTTTATTGCTGTTGTTGGTGGTCAGCGCTGCAGTGGCAGAAAAGCTGTCTCTGACCAGAGAGTCCTTTGACGAAGACCACGAGCTGGAATACGACCCCACAAAGCTGAGGACCAAAGATGTTGTGGGTTTGGAGTCAGGGAACAGGGAGAAAATGGCTGCCCAAGCTTTAGACATTGAAGGCTATTCTCGCTCGTCTGGGAGAGGTCAGCCTCCAAGGGGACGTACTGGGGGCATGACATCTACAGCAGACGGTGCCGCAGGAGGGTCACGTCTGGTGGCGGGTAAGGGCAAAGACCCGCTGTGGTTCGAGATGAAGCGTATGCAGAAATAAGAATGGAACATTCCACAGTTAATAAGTTTTCACTAAACGTAAAGTGGTTTCCAGCATGACGGAGGCGGAGAGTATGAGGGGTAGTGGTGGTGGTGTGCGTGGAGGTCAAGCACAGAGACCCGCTGTGGTTCGAGATGTAGCATTTGCATAAGTATTAATGGAACATTCCACATAAAAAGTACTCATTAACTGTAAATCGGTTTCTAGCATGACGGAAGCAGAGAGTGGAAGTACGAGGGGCATCAGTGGTGTGCGTGGAGGTCAATTTCGTGGAGCAGATGGTAGTGGAGGGGAAACGGGAGGAAGGGTTCGCGGAGGAGACGGTTCCAGCGCTGTTCGTGGTGCGGGAGCGGATGATGAAGCAAAGTATAATTAATGAACATCACTTCTAAATGCTTTCGCTACCGTAATCTAATTTTACCACCTTCACGCAGGAAATTAACGAGTCGATTGTTCGAGTGTGAGTTACAGCTACTGGAAAATGTTATGATGAGTTGTACTCTTTATCATGATTGCGATGAGATACAAGATCGACGATACAAGGAAGGTAAAAAATTTAACTGTTTGATGCCCCTGAAACTCGCCCTGAATTAATGCAACAACGGGCTGCTGCTGCTTGGACATTTTAGTCTTGGAATTGAATTATCTCACTAGATCTATTCCGAATTGAGATATCTGAAGATGAACTACAGACCAGCGAACATTATTGGGGGAATAATGGTCTTACTAGGTGGATGTGCCATTTCAATATGTGCGACTTTTTTCATGAAATACATGGCTCATATGAAGAAAACAATAAATAAAGGGATTTTAGATGCTGGAAAATTCGGACTCACTAAGTCTTCTAAGCTTTATTGTTCTACCCTGTCCAGTAGCCAATATAATAATATTTATTGGTAAATATTGTCAATATAATAACTAGCCACAAGTCATACCAGTTGATGGACGAAGATAAGAACGCACCTAAGGAAAAGCCGGTGATGGTGGATGTTGGGATCTTAGGTGAGCGAGTTTGTGTCAAGACACGTGGTATGCATAGTCAAGTAATATGCGACTGTCCATATCGATCGATCTATCTCATCTTCCCTTTCTACTCCTCTTCATTCATAAAGTTCATCGTCCTCCCTTTGACCTCTCTAAATACAAAATGTATACAAACACAATTATCGGGTCGTACAACGCTATAGCCAACTCTGAACATGGAGCGATTATCATGAAGCCTCCCACAGCAAAGAGGTCCCATCCACACCCTCCCCCTAAAAAGTCCCACTCGAGGGAGGCCCCTTCAGCCTCTTCCACTCCAACTCAGCGATCGCATTCCGAGGAATCGGGAGGACACTCGAGGGTCACAAGTCCTGAGGCCTCTCGACCTCCCCCAGTCCCTGCAATCCTCCCACCCAACACGCTTCCAGGTTTAGAACTCCTCCTCCCACATACATCCGTCCAAATAACTCCTGACTCAGGTGAGGAATTGGTAATCTCATGACCTGTTTCGCAGTTGACCTCTTCCAAGGTCTATTATCACCGTGGCTCATAATCAAAATCAGAGTACACAGGTGGTAGTGGGAAAATCCGAGCATGCTCTGTAAATTACATTTTTATTCTTCAGTGTTTTCGCCGGAAGTGAGGAAAATGGGATTCACTGTTGACAGTGTTGACGGTGTGGGAATTGGAGGAGGGGACGAAGAAGAAGGTCAAATGGCAAGGGAGCCTATTCCCCTTCTTAAGTGCCTTCCTTCAGATAACGCGTCCTCTCGCTTTCTCCTCATTCAGACGATCGAGGGACGTACGCTCCTTACTGTTAATACTCCAACACCTTATTGTTGTTCTTGGTATAAGGCAAGTGACCTTCAGGCTGATGCTCCATGACCTAATCTAATATTTATCATTCATATGCAGACCATAGAAGCCAAGGTAGTGCGACCTGAAGGAACTCCCTTTGGCCTCATAGAAAAGAGGGCTTTTGGACCTTGTCTATGTTCAAGGAACTTCCGCATAGGCCTCGAAGGGGAAGAAGAACCACTGCAGGTTGAGGTAGTTCTGTCACCAGCCCCCCACTTTGTTATCAAGATGACATCTGAAAGCCAAGATATTGTGGGGCGAGTGACCTCTCTCCGCATAGGTCTGCGTTCAGCATATAAAGTCACTTTCAGTCGTCCAGACATTCCCCCAAATGTCAAAGCCATTGTCATTGTCTTCGCTATTATACTCGTAAGAAGGACGTTCACCTTAGTCTCTCGTGGTTCCAACGTCCTTGACCTTTTCATTATTTTTCCTTACAGCACATCGCGTACGCGGAGAAGCTCAACACGTGCATGGGAATGTGTCTCTGTTGCTGTGCGGGAATTTCTGTTGCTGCATGGATCCTCTGCCTCGTCTGACCTTTGACACGTTCCTCGAAAGTAAAAAAGGCCCTCGTGTGTCAATCTAGCCATCCTACTTAACTCCTCCTCAGCATTCTTCAGTCTTCTGCATGCCATGCTACACTTAATCATTCATTATGCATTCCATTGTTAAACCAAACTGATGATGCTGACGTTAATAAAAATGTTATAGGCTGTCTTTTCACCTTTAATTTTTAGTTAAATGTTCCTACCTAGCCCTAATACATTTGGGATTACTATTTGAAAACAAATTTTAATAATAAATAAATAAAAGATGTTACAACAGTTAAAGCTATTTATTTGTAAATACATATTCCTACTCCATACTGTTCCAACACATCCGTATTTGTTTTGGACTACAGACTTTTAAAATAAGCTTAAACTATTTAATTTATTACTCCAACTGCAGAATTTACTTGAACAGTTACAGAACTTACAAGGTTTGAGTAGGTTAATCGTATCCAATTAATATTTTGAAGTATAAATATAAGCATCTTAAGAGTTCTCACCTTACCCCATAAAATTCAAATACGGATTACCGTGGATTAAAGTAAATGAGAGGAATTAACAGATTTATAGTGTATAAATTAAATGGCATAATAACGAAGTGTTGGGTAGAGAAGTCATGGAGTGATAGACATATGACATATGGATATTATTATAGCTATAATAAAAAAAGACTCCTGCAGATTAAAGAGGAGAGTTAATTAAAAAAGCAATTATGTTGTTGAATGTCTTGGGTCCTGTGGGGTTTGGACTTGCTTGGAGTGGGAATGGTGTGATTAGCTGGGCTTGTGGGGTGACGGGGGGCCCTGAGGTTCGGAGGTCGTGGATGTGATTAAGGTGGGAGGGGTGAGAGGTGGTGGTGCATGTGCGTGTGAGATGAGAGCGATCGATGGAAAGACGTCTCACTCACTCGGTGGACTCGGCTTCTCTCGCACACCTCTGCACCTCAGCCTCCCACCATGAGTGAGCCCTACTACCCCCGACCTGGAGGGGGTGGCCAGCCAGGTAATTCTCGACTCAGGTCAAAGGTCACCTACCATCATCTCTCATCTATTATGTTTCCTCGTTCCCAGACTTTGACCGCGGAGGAGGCGGAAGCGGGTATGGAGCTAAACTTTACCGTGGCGGGGGAGGAGTGGACGAAGGAGTTGTTCTTCCCTTTGGAGGTCTTTCGGAGGTCATCACAGAACAGCCCCTGCATCATCCCCCAGGCACTTTTGGGTCACAGGTTAGCACGGGCCAACCCTTTGGTGGTGGAAGTCGTGGGGGATTGCCCCCCATGATGAGCCCTGGGGGAGTGGGGGGCGTCCCTCTTCCAGGGTTCGATATGCTTGATCGTATTCCCGCCTTCAAGATCCATACTACAGGTACGTAGTTGACCTTTCGCCCCATTTGTGCATACTGAGAAATACTGAGTTTATATGACTTTTGATGTAGACTTGACGGAAGGGTACACGACATGTTCTCCAGGGTACAAGATATACAATGCGGGGGGTGAGCTGGTCCTCCGCGGGGGAAGCGATACGCTCTTCTGTCCTTTTGACTCAAAGCAGAAAAGCGTTTATGTCAAGGACGCCAACCAGGACGTCATATTCCAAGTACTTAACTTTTCGTTCATTAAAGGATAACTTGCGTTGAAATATTTACTCAATTGTCGAGGTCATTAACGTAGGTCAAATTCACGCCGTCGATTTGTGAATGCGACAGCGAGGAAAAGCGGTGCTTTGCGGTGTTTTCTCCAGTGTTCGAGAATCCGTTCGGAGCGATTTTATTCGAGGCGGGGCAGCTCAAGTACTCCCTCAAGATACTCAACGCCCTCGAGGCTGAGACCTTCGCCGTCCAGTACATCGGCTCATCCGACATCACCGTAAGTGACAATAAAGAAACAAAGACATGCACAGCCTACCAACCAGATCAAAAGAGTCGAAAGTATATTTGGATGAATAAACATAAAACTTGCAGATAAAGGGGGCAGATGGAAGCGTCGTGGCGATAATCAACATCGCTCGAGAACGCTGGGCAAGACCAAAGTACTCCCTCACCCTTATGGAGGAAGTCTCCACAGCCAACAAAGCCCTTTTTATCTCCTGTGCCATCACTCTTGTAAGGTCACCTCATTCCTTGACCTTTGACCTCGCATAAGAAATCTTTATCTGTCTCTACAGGACTTGGTCTCATGTGAACAAGTGTGTACGCGGTGCATCTGCTCTGCTCCGATAGTGTTGGGGTGTCTCGGTATCCTCGGACTGTTCTTATCCTCCGTCACGCATACCAAAGGGGGACCTACAGTGTAGCAGCTGTACTCCAGGACCATCGTCGACATAATGCGCGCGACCCACACCCATACATACTCAACAACAATACTCTTTCTCTCTCTTTGTAATACACTAATACAAACCTCAGGTTAAGTTAGGATAACCTTTTGTAGCTGAGAGGATGTGCGTAGGTCTCTTTGTACGAGAATAAAAACCCCAACAAGTATCGATCGATTATTTCGGGTGCATGCGCCTTATTCCTCATCTCTCCAGCCTCCTCCAATCGCGAATAATGAGATACAGAGTCCGAAGGAGACTATCACATACACATATACACACCTGCACATCATATTCCTGACCTCCCTACAGGGTGTCACTGACCTGGGCTGACCTTAATCAGAGTCGGAGACTCTGGGGGAAGGTGAGAATTATGGAGGAGCAAGAGAAGAACACTTTGGAATTGGAAGCAGAATATTTACGAGAAACTCCTCCAGGTAAGAAAGGACTCAATGCCAATATAACTAAAAGACTCACCTTTGACCTGTGGGTGTTAGATGTGGTAGTGGATGCTACTCAATTGTCTCCGGAGGACGATATCACAGTGTGTCCAGAAGAAGTGGTGGTTGTGAGCATACCAAACAACCCAGTGCCCATTCCCCCGAAGGACCAGAACGCGAATGATATGAAGAAGGACCCACCACCGTTGTCGAAGGGACTTGAACAAACACTCGAGTGGGTGAGGAAGGTCACTGTCCAGAGGAAGGGATCATCAACCTACTCCGTATTAGATGAGGGGGGTGTTCCACTACTGGAAACGGTTGAAGACCCTGCAAGTCCTAGGAGTTCTTGGATGCCGTCCTGTCTTCGTAGACGTAGGTCAGGGTCTCAACGGGTGTTACAGGTTCGTGAGCCCGGGGGAGGAGTCTGTCACATGACCTTGGATTTTGGAAAACGACGTTGGGTCACGTGCTGCCAGGCCCTGAGGTTCGCGTCCATCTCGGGAGGAGGAGAGGCATGGGGAGTAGTTTTCAAGGATGTGGGATGCTGTGTGGTGGAGTGCTGCTCTGGAAGTGTTTCATGGGAGGGGGTTGCCCAGGGGGAGGGTGTGGTTCCCTTCACTGTTGGTGCAGGACGGAAGAAAGCGCGGGAGGAGTTGATGGTCAAAGGTGCCAACGGAGGGATCCTCGCTTTCATCGACAAGGAAAGGGGAGGAGCCTACACCCTCACAATGGGCGAAGGGCTTAAGGTCCCCTCCAAAGCGTTTCTCATTGCGTTCATTATCATCATGGTATGACATCTCCTAACTCCTAACTTCCCTGCAGAAAACTCTTAAAATAATCCTAATTAACATTTAACTTCCATAGGACGTATTGGAACGGGAAGAAGGCGGATGCTACGTCCGCGCTTCATCCTACGTGACGCTTCTATTCCTCCTCTGCCTAATGTTAATGATCTCCGCCTTCCTCTACCACTTTCTCACTGCCATGGTTCTTGCGTGGCCTCGTCCCCCCTCAAACTCTTTCTGCGGAGATCCACACCCCATGGACGACTCCTTTCCCCTTCCCCCTCCACCCACTACCTTCCCACCCTCTTCACTATCCTCCTCCAACCCCCTCGACGTCGTCTCTTGAAGTACATCATAACCACCTGCAGGCAGGCTATACAGAACAAGAGCCCACTTCGTTAGCATGCTTCCGTAATACTCCCGAAAGAAATAATAATGTATACTCATTGTACAGTATTGTACACAAAGTAATTACTGTACTACTCTCATTTGAGTCTCGACTAAATAAAGCAAAAAGCGTGCTGTTGTTGCTACTACTTTCTTTCTCTATACTTCTGTTTGTCGCACATCTGTACTTTCTGTACATCGATTCGAGTCCTCCTTTATGTCCTGAAAAACTCTGCATAATGAAAGCGTATTGCAGTCAGTCTCTCCTATTACCCCAATCACGCAAACATGCTTAATGTTTGCTACATAAGCCTGTGTGACATGTGTCACCATATTCTTTGACCGCAGACAAGTCTCTATTCCGTTTGATAAAGCCTCAACTTAAGTACTTGACACATTTCCTCAGTAAATTATTCATATGGGTGATTACTTGACTTATTCATTAGATGCATTCCTCTCCAGCCATATGGCTTTCAGATGGTGACACACATGAGACATTATGTCATTCATACAAAGGCTGGGTTTGTTGTGAATGAATGTGTGTGTAGTAGTTTGGTAATGGTAAGTATTCCTCCCCATAAAACGACCACGCGAGAGTTGTATTAGAGTCTGTGTATATATTCTTGAATGGTGCATGCGACAGTGAGAGTGATGGATGGGCAGGTGAGCGAGCGACAGACGTTAATTAACTCCCCCTTATGAGCCCACTTAATGAAGAGTGTGTTTTCTTGAGAGTACATAATATGGCCCACTTGGCTCAGAGAGATTTCTATTTATAGCCAGAGAGCATCTCCTCCTCCCCACCACACGATCATCACCAGAAGCAAACTGACTGGGCCATGTGAGTTTCCGTCCGGGAACACAAAGAATAAGGAGGACAATAGGCGAGAGTTGCTGGAGTGTGTGGCAGTGGGTAAGTGGGCCAATGCGGCTGGAGCTGCGGAGGACAACGAGGACGACGGAGCAGAACGAGCAGGGAGTACAGTAGGGAGAACAGTAGGGACGGGCATCTCTCTCCACAACCACCACCAACTTTCTCCAGGATGACTGCACTCCCACCCAAAGTTTTCTCCAAGAGGGACTCAGGTCAGCAGGTGTGCCCCCCTCTTCACCTTTAACCCCACCTACTACTTGATCAGCCTCTCATATATATAAGAGTCTCCTGCACCACAGACTGTATCTACCAGGAGGCCTTGCGACTAGAAAACCTCTACTTCGCTCGTCTCCAGGGTAAGACACTATAATATTACTTTAAGTCTCGCATACTGAATGAGGAGTGGGTGGGTGTGGTTCCAGAAGAACGAGCGAAGGCGGTCTCAGTCGCACACTTTGAGTATGAAGTGGGAAAGAAGTTCCTGAGCAAAGTGATGGCAAAGCGGAAGGCGCGACTCGGGGGAGCGGACGAGTCGTCCACGGATAACTCTCCCTCATCCCCTCCCCCACAAATTATCAACCACCCCCGACCAGAGGAACTCGCTGTTCCTCACATTCCCTGCACAGATAGGTACGTCCTTACTAATCATGACACCTCCCAACGTCCTAACGAGTAGTACGCTGGTATATGCAGCAGTCGTATAAACGAGTTTCAGTTTAATTTAAATTAATTACATTTCTTTTCCTGTTGCAGAATGCAGTTTCCTCCTCCTGAGTAAGTAAACTTTGAACTCATAGCTAACTCTGACCTTTCTTGTGAAGATTGTGACAGACACAACAACTGAATACATGTGGATTTTCGGATTCACCTTTCCTTTTTCATAACTCCTCCAGTAAACCTTGTGAGTAGTGAGTAGCACACCTTACGAACATTACGCTAAGTTACATGAGAAAGGTCAGAATTAGTTTGAACTTTGACCCAGGAGGTTGCCGACCTCCTGAACATACATATGAAACGCTTTGGTGTTGTACTCAATGGGGTCCATGTCGTGCTTTCAGCCCCGCCCCCACTCCCACCATCGTCTGTCCATCCGGATTCAAAAACTTGAAGTTCACTTCCAACTTTACGCTTAAGTTCACGCCTCCAGGTCAGTGACCTGTGGAGCTTATTGCTATTTTGTGGCCTTGTACAGTGTCTTGTAATAATGACTGACCCTTGACTTCTAACGTATTTGTGTGTAGAGTGCTGTGGGGGACCGAGAGAAGTAGAGATCCTCGGAGGACCAGTGGATGAAAGTAAAATACTCGTGCATGGTCGTATTCATTCTGACACGGAACTCGTACTCCGGCGAGAAGGCGGAGGGGGAGGAGTTCCAGAAGGCGGTGGAGCTATTATATCCGACCCTGCCAATGACCTCATGACTTTTAAGCTGGACGCATTAAGTGGTGAGTGGGCCATTTCCTTCCCTGAACTCGAAACTGTCGCGTATCTTGTTCGGCCTAAAGCCGGAGCGCGAGTGAGTGCCGCTCAGGTCTACGAAATATTTTCCGCTGACGGAATCTCCAACTATTTCAACTTGGGCATCGAAATGGAGAAAACTGGTAACTCTCGTCATCCTGATTATGTCTTCCGGGTAAGCTTTTATTTGCCTTTGACCTTGAACTTCCTTAAACGCTGACTTTTGACTCGGTTCTGTTGTGACCTCAGATGCTGAACTCCAACTTGGCGCCAGTGGGGACAGTAATTCTCACGTCCAACTACAAAGTAGCCAGTGTGACGATGGACGAGAGTCTGTGGCCTTCCCAAAAAGCAGTGATTCTTGCTACAGGCCTGCTCATGTCTTGGGAGCTTGTGAGTTGTCTAGCCTTTCCTCTGACCTTGTCCGACCTTTGACTATAACCTCATCTAACTGTCTTCTTAGGTACAGGAGATCAGGCGGAAGAAAGCCTGGGTAGAAGTTCTGGTAGTGTCAGGCATAATCCTGTCCCTTCTCATGGGCTTCATCCTCGTGAACATTTACCTCTTCCACAAAGACGAATAATGAATGACCTTTGACCTCTCTCGTGTGACCTTAGGACAATGACCTCTCTCTATCTCTTTCTCTTGTTTTACACACACAGACGGTTCTTCCCTTTTGTAGCCTTTTGTACTTGAAATCCAGAGGCCTTCTCTTCTCCAATAGCTAAGTGGCCTCTCCTCTCGGCCTCTTCTTGTGAGGAGATCAGCTCCAGCTCAATAATGACCTCTCTCTTCTTCCTATTTTTCTTTTACTTGACCTTCCACCTATCTTCACTACCAGTAATAATCATTAAGACTTATTCACACTACCTTAATTGCGTAATTAACAATATATCTTAGAGTTAGTTGTAGTGTTGTAGTCCGACACACACTCTCACATTATAGTCGTGTCACTTCTCAATAAAAGACATTCTACATACTCTCTCATTCATCCCATTACATGAAATATTGTACGTTTGTAGAGTTCAACTTCCGCACAATAATAAAGACAACTGATTAATCACCCGTGTTTGTCCTTCTCCTTCTCTACTTAATAAGTCAATAGCAACGTGACGCTTCCTTAATTCCTCCACTTAAGTCCAAGGCTGCAGGCTACAAAGTCACAAGGGAACAGCATGAAGCTGCCAGTTGACAATTTAGTGACCAAAATGAGCTTCAAGAAGTTGTTGTTGGCTAAAACAGACTCCAATGGGAGTTCTGTGACCTCTAGTGACCTCGAGATGGGAGGAGTGTTTGAGTGGAAAAGAGGGAAGGTCAAGAAGTGGAGTGATAATGTTCAGCATTATAAGAAACGTAGGAAAGAGTCTCTGAGTGTAGACAAGGAGTTGGATTGTGAGAAGATTTTGGGAGGACAAGTGTATGTTATAAGAGATCATGCGAGGTCATGTGAGGTCGTTGACTTGGGAGGAACGTGTCTTATTAAAGGCAGGTGGGGAGAAGGTCCGGATGAACAACGACTCCTTAGGTTTACTGACACTACCGACCGACTTCTATTAACTATAGAGCATAATGTGAGTATTTATTCTGTATTAGTAGTAGTGAGTAACAATTTTGATCTCTTTTCTCTTGACCTGTCTCATGAGTATTACTTCCCAAAGGGTATCGCACTTTATTGACAGCAACATTTCTGAAAAAACCGGAAATACATTTACTCATTTATGATTTTTATTCATTCCCAAACATGCCTTGCTTATTGATTCCCGATACGTAATAACTAGCCAACAGCTTTGGTCAAAGACATTATTTGTGCAGGCTATTTACGTTTCATACTATGAATCAGAACTATTCAGAACTCTATATTTCTAAAACTCCCTACACCATTGTTGACCTTTTGACCTTAACAACTAATGATTACTCCCTAATACAGTTTTCAGGTCCGTTATCAGCAAGTCTCACTTTACCTCACTCTCCATTGGCCGACTTGAGACAACACGACAATTCATCTCCCCCACTTCGTTCGTACACTGTGACTTCCTCCCTGTTCCCTCACATCTGTACCTTCACCCAGGTCAGCTCAGGTCACTACCCTTCTTTCCTCATCACCTCCTCATCCCACATCTCTATAGGTCGCCTACTTTTCCCTTCCAAGGACGAAACGATCCTCCTCATATCTCAAGAACTCCAAGTTGGGTCCCCCCTCCTCCATCTGACCCTCCTGGCCTCCTCCCTCCTCATTTCCAGACACACTGTCAGCCCTCTTCACCATTCAGTCCCTCTCCAACCACCCCCTACTCCCCTTCCCATCCTCTTTACATTCCTCCTTCTTTTCCTCCTCGGGCTCTCCTTAGTAGTCTATACAGTAATCAACATCCGATTCAAGTCACCCCCCTCGGGAACAGACGCTATGTCCCCCAAGTTCCCTCAGAGTCTGAAATCACCCCCGGAGAAAGGAGGACACAAACTCAATGCATAATGGATAGGAGGCTAGTCCAGTTGTCGTGTGAGAGAGAAAGCTCAGGTGTAATTTGTATTTTGCAGTAACAAGAGTCGATCGATGGTCGTCACAGTCCAGTCGGTTCATAAGTAGAGGTTAGTTAACACTCTCACCTGTTGAGTGCTAGTTGGCTTAGTTGGCTAATGGGGGTCGGAGGGTCAAAAGACTTCTCCGGACGAAGTAGAAAAGGTAGTGCTTCCCTAACATTGAGACAAAGGTGGAAGGCATTCAACAAGGTCAATGTTCATCATCCTCCAAGACGGGGGCCATTTATGGGGGGTGGAAATGCCTCAAATGGCCATGGAACAAAGTTACACATATTTGATTTCAATGGTAAGTCCGAGAAACATAATCGTTTAGAAAGCAAGGAATATACTTTACATGGACCTCAGTTGTCTTGTTCGCTTCACTTTGCTTTTAAATGGATAAACGTATGGTTGTGTAGGAGGGGGAGGCAGTCGGAGGAGACGACAGAAGGAAGCGTGGGGGAACTTGCTGTGAGCGTGAGACATGGCAGTCCATCACTCGAGTGGCACCTCAAGTGTCAACGCACACCTGCCACTCTCCCACCTCCATAATTCACCGTGAGGACATCCTCATTAGTGAAAGCCTCGTCTCTCTCCAGGTTCTCATCATCAGTCACCAGCATGGGCAACTCCAAGAACAAGCCCTCTTCCTCTGTGCCTGCTAATACTACGTCTATCCCATCATCAGCTACTTCAGTGGGACTTGTTCACTTAGGACGACTTAGAAGTATTGACTTCAGACTGGGTTCGGTCATCCTCAGGTCTGCAGCGTCCACTTCTGAATCCAGGGCGACCCTCACTCCTTCTCCTTCTCAATCACTTCTCTTCTTGGATCCGCTTACTTCACCTACGTCTTTCATACTCACCAGGTCTTCTTTGAGTAAGTTCATACAGGGATATGTTCGAAAGTTCAGCAGACATATTTACATGTATTTGTGCGGTACTCAGGACCCCATAGAGGGTGGGGAGGATTTACAGGATCTATCAGATTTGACGGAGGACTTTATTCCATATCCCAGGAAGGTCCCTTTCTTCCTCCTTCACTGCCTTTCAGGAAACGAAGACGGGTTTCTTCATCTACAGGAGAAGACCCACCATTAGACATTTTCGACTCCACCTCAACGCAACAACAAGTTTTAGGCATTCTTCTGAGGAAATCTGAGACTCTTTCTCCTTCTAATCAGTCTGGAGAAGTAGAAGCAGCAGATGTATTTACAATAGGAGGTTTGGTGGGCTCCGCTTGTCTCTGTCCTGGAAGGGACTGGAGTGACTTCCTGGAAGTCAGGAATGTGGAAGGATCTCTACTCTTTACAGCTCAGAGGTTTAATCGCCTCTCTGGGGGATTTGAATTCCAAGTAAGACCTAACCTTAAGTTTTGTTAGACTTAACAAATGTTCCTTGCAACAGTTAAGGACTTAATTTTCAAGGTCTACTCTTCCGTTGCACATAAAGAAGAAGGTGAAGCAGAGTCCGAGGTCATTGCAGCGACTCTTGTTCGACTGGAAGAGTCCAAGTTCATCTTACGACTGTATGTGCCTTGTCCCCCTGTAGTAAAGGGACTTCTTTTAGGACTCGCGACCCTTCTCATGTACCTTTTGGCCAGGTGACCATATCGATTAGCGACCATGCATAATGGATGAACACGACTGGCACACGTCACCACCACCGATCAATATCTCCTTTTGTTGTAATACATGCACACAACTCTTCAAGTGTAATAATAATTGAGTGTCCACTCCATTGTGTGTGTGCAAACTTTTCCATTGTGAAATCTTCACATTATTGTCCTCTTCACGAGGCTGTTGGGTGACCAGCGACTTGCAAAATGTCTCAACAAACCCCACACTTCTCCAATCCAATGTGCAATGTCCGTTACGCTTTTGCACTTTGTCTTGCATCTGACTGATCTCATAGCATTCTATTCAGAATCAGAACTATTCAGAACTTACTTAGTTTAGTTATAAGGAAATTCCCTGAGGTCAAACCTTTAACTCCAGCAGGCAAACAATCTATAATGACTCATCATAAGCATGCTGTGGTTTTAAAGTTCCAAATTCCAACCACTAAGCTTGACTACTGCTCTTCTTATATTTTATCATATAATATATTCTTATATTCCAAATGATTACAACGAGCTAAAGAAGTAAAGTGAGGCTACGTATTGAGGAAATGTGATGATGCATAGAGTCAAAAATGACGAAACCGCAGTGCTCGTTTAGGAAGTTACGCAGTTGGTTATTCTTCTGTATGGCCGGAGTGGGCGAAAGAATCAAGGCATCCTTTGGGGGAAGGGCTAGAAAAGTTAAAAAGAGTCCTAGGAAAGCTTCTCTTCCCCTCGTGGAAGAACCCTCCAATCATGACCTCTCAGACATCAGTTCTCTCAAAGACTCCTCGTCCTTCATTCTTCAGCCTTCGTTGCATGGTACTTAATATATTTACAAATAAAACGAATTTATAAGCGTGTAGAGACAAACTATAAATCGATTGTTGGTAGGGGACTTGTGGGCACCTATGCTAGCTTATGAGGTCCACAACGAAAAAAGGTTCCTATTGTTCAAGGCGATTGCTAAACGACACGGGACTACTTTTGCACTAAGGTGGCCTATCAGGAGAAAGACCCCCAGACATGACCCCATTCACTTAGCTGACCTCAGAGGATATCGGATTCTTTCTGTTTTCTTCCCCCAGGATGACACACCTTCAAGACTTAAGTCTATTTCAGGAGTGAGTAACCGGATAGGTTAAAATGTATTCTCATACTAACCATAATAACCTATGACCTTGTTCGCTGTTTGCAGGAAGCTGTGGTAGAGTGCCCACCAGGAGTGGAAAGAGCTCGAGTTACACGTCACGTCACTTCTCCTACATTCACACTGACGTCCAATAAGACAGACGACATTCTATTTTCTCTCGTCGCCTCCTCTTCAAGCTATGCGTCAACCAATGTTGCCATTTTCTATCAAGTGAGTTACTAGTGTTACTACTGATCACTCAGATGCGCTTTTGAATTCAGCTACGACGGTATAAGTATAAACCATTTGATCATTTGCCCGAAGGTCGTGCGAGGACTTGTAGGCAAAAGTGTAGGTCATGTCTCATCGAAAACTGGCCTAACTCTCATCCTGCACCTCACCGACACTGTTTCCTGCATCGAAAAAGCGTTGCTCCTTGCCCTTGTAATAGCACTCGTAAGCTGAGCATCAGTACTTTATCATTTGGCCTGTTTCTTTAAAATTAAAATTTTGATTCTTTCAAAGGACACGCTAAAGGATCCATCAGCAGCAGGAGGATCCCAACCTCATCGAGCCCTTACCAACGCTTACGAACTTAATTGACGATATTTTTCATGCCTCATTTGAGGTCTTAATAAAGCCCAGTGTAAACATCACTCGGATACAGAAGATCAAAGTTTATTAGACGACGGATGAAAGTACATAAATGACAAGAGATAGGGCAATAGGCACGGGGAGCAGTGTGGAGTGAGAGAAGGCCATGGTTTTTGTGTGTATGTATAATGCAATAGCATCAAAAAGGTCCTCAATATCCTCCAACAGCGTTGTTGAGTGGAGCAGCTGGTGGTTGGGAAGGTACTCCGTATTGGGAGGAAGCTCCCACTCCAGGGGCACCGTACACTCCTCCAGGTCCTCCCTTCTGCAGCTGACTTCCCTTCTGTCCGTCTTTGTATCGGATAAAGTAAATCTGCAAGTAGAAAATTCAGTACATAGAGAGACCAAGTGTAATAATGTAAGAAGCTTAGACTTTGTCCGCTTACCTCTGGCTTGGAGGGTTGGGTTGGCGTGGCCAAGTTGAAGTCAACATTTGGAGTGGCATCGGCCTTCTTGAGAAGAACGTAGACAAGAGTCTTCTTGCCGCCGTCATTGGGGAGTTCGACAATCTGCTGGTCTGGAGCTGCTGGGGCTGGAGCCTTGACGAAAAGAATGTTAACTTGTCGTTCTCTAGGAATGGGAGCTAAGATCCTTCTCGCAATTCCCGAGCTCCTATCATCAGGAGCGACATGCACAAACACGTGTTTCTTGATAACCAGAGGTCTTGGATCTTCAGTAGGACCTGCTTGCGGGAGATTGGGGTTCGTATTGCTGTTCTGGTTAAACACGTCCGGTTGAATTTGACCTTGGGGAGGTCCGTACACTGGAGGGGCTCCGTACCCCGTAGAATACTGCTGAGCTGAGGCAGCGAATCCAAACACAAGAAGAACCAAAACAACCCTCATCTTTCTAGTTAAATATGAGACAAATATCCTAGAATTTCTTAGTTCGTAAAATCCTGAGAACCTACACGAGCTGAGAGAAGACTGGGAGGCAAATGGATGCTGAGACACTCGAGCATCTCACCTTTTAAACACCTCCATAGGAGCCCAATCAGTATTAGAGATATGAACAAACTGATCATTTACGACAACAGTGAGATTTGTGTGACACAAAAACCCGTGCCAAATTGCTGAAGCTCATCATTACGATTTACTTAGTAAAAATGACATAACCACCAAAATACTTGGTAACTTTTCATTCCACTTATTAAATTAACCATCTTATACTCGTGGGGTTGAGTGTCAAGCAAGGTCATGTGGGGGTTCGTGGGGAATTATCTCGCGGTTGATTATACAGCCTTCCACTCTTCGGTTGCCTTAATTACGGCTACGCTCAAGTGCCCTAGTTACTAAATAGCAACCTAAACGTGTCCTTGAACTTGAAGGAGTCTCTTGGATGTACACTGCAGACACTCATTCCCAAGTTAATCATCCCAACAGGGGAGACACCAAAGTTTAATGATGCTCTACAAGCGTTGCGACAGACTTAAGATGGGGCAAAATGAAACAACCTGTCCATATATCACGACAAGTGTCAGGCGTAATGGAGCAGTAACTGTCATAGCGGATGTGATGAACATCCCTTGCGTCACTCATCCTCACATCAGAAGTTGCCCAACGAGTCGTTTTAGCTCCTCTTTTGTCACCTGAAGCACCACATTAGCCGCGATTTATTCCTATTCTCCAAGAGCTTTATAAGGAGGCCCTTCGCTCTCGAAACTTCACAGTTAGTCCCACCAGTCCTCTTAGACAAGATGATCCAAACGTACAGCTCTCAGGTAAGAAAACAAAGTAGAAATAATTACTTAAAATACAAGGTGTACAAAAGATTCTCATCTGGCCCCATTTGTTCCTCAGGTGATGATGTTGGTGAGTAGTTTGTTGGTTACAATGGCAACCGCACAATACCCTCCTTCAGCCTACGGTCCTCCGGTGTCAGGCGGATATCCCGACCTTACTTCCAGTTACGGTGTGCCCTCATCCCCTCCTCAGGGACCTGCTGACCTTCCTGCCCCCTCTGCTGGCCCTACTGAAGATCCAAGACCTCTAATCATAAAGAAACATGTGTTTGTCCATGTGGCTCCCGATGACCAAAACTCGGGAGTTGCCAGAAGGATCTTAGCTCCTATTCCCAGAGAACGACAGGTTAACATTCTATTCGTTAAAGCCCCAGCCCCTGCAGCGCCAGACCAACAGATCGTTGAACTCCCCAACGACGGTGGCAAGAAAACACTCATCTACGTTCTACTTAAGAAGAACGACGCTTCTCCAGACCCGGACTTCCAGCTGCCCAAACCAACCCAACCTTCCAAGCCAGAGGTATTGAAACTCTTACCTGGGTTCAAAATTCATACTAATTTATTTGATAAAATATATTCGTCTTGTAGATTTATTTCATCCGGTACAAAGATGGAAAGAAACCTCCGACAGCGTCATCAACTACTCCAGCTTCCCCAGAATATGGAGCTCCTTCAGGCGGACCAGCCCAAACTCCCTCTGCTCCTGTCCCTGTTGCCAAGTATGCTTCCGAAGGGGGGTACCCTTCAGGTCCTGCAGAACAACCTACAGGAGGATATCAAAAGAAGTAGTACAAGTGAACAACATGCCAATCATCAATTTCAATCCAACTCTTCTCGTTTCCATAGAAACTCAACATTATTATTTATTATTTCTGCTCTTGCTCTTAAACTCATGAAATATGTCTTCTAGTCTTCTATCGACCTTGTTTTCTTCTATATGTACTATCCTTGTCTATATTCGCCCCACTGTAATAATCCTTAATTTTTCTAGTCCATTAGCAAGCTGCAATAAACTTCATTTGTATCAAAACTTTATAAGGAGCTTATCAGTACGAGCGAGCGTCAAAGAATTATTATGGAGCATACATTAAGTGTGAAAGTGTAAAGAGATAATATTTTGGGTATTTATCTTCATCTGATCTTTATGGCTAAATAGGAACAAAGTTGTTTTTATGTTGTGTACACGGTTGCTAAGGAACACGGTTGTAGTGGGGAGTAAATAAGTTGGGTGATCGTCTGCCAGTTTCTTGAAAGATGAAGAAAGATTCTTGGAACACAAGACACTAATGGGTTTCTTAGAAAAATTAGTAGGGCTTTTCGGCCTTAGGAAACGTGAGGTGAATGTTCTTGTTGTGGGGTTGGACAACTCTGGCAAATCTACGTTACTTAATCACTTCAAAACCGAAGATTCTCGGACTTCCTCTGTGGTTCCTACGGTGGGATTCAACATAGAGAAGTTTCAAAGTCAGTTCTAATGATCTGATAAGATTTCGTTGTATTTCATGTTTAATGAACTTGCAAACTTTCTTTTCTTTTTAAGATAAGAACGTTGGGTTCACGGCGTTTGACATGTCGGGCCAAGGTAGATACAGATCGTTATGGGAGCACTACTATCGGGACTGCCAAGCTATTATATTTGTTGTGGACTCAGCAGACAAGTATTAAATTCTAAGCTCATACATTTGTTCGTTTCACTGAAAATATCAAGTTGAAATTTGCTTTCTATCCAGACTGCGATTTGTGGTTGCAAAAGACGAGCTGGAAGGACTTCTTCAGCACCCAGAAATAGCAACAAGAAGGATTCCTGTTTTGTTTTTCGCCAATAAAGCTGATATGAAAGAAGCCATGAGTGCTGTTAAAATCTCGGCTGCTCTGGGACTCGACCGAATCGCCAACAAACCTTGGCACATTTGTGCGTCCAATGCTATCACCGGAGAAGGTCTCTCTGAAGGAGTCGAATGGCTAACGTCCCAAATATGGGAATCTCTGGAACGGAAAGAGCAACGACGGTGAACAATTTAAGCTTTTTTTATTAGGTGTCATGTGACAAAGAATACTTTCATCCCCCAAAAATTGGTTGATTGGTGCATTTGCAATTTATTTGACATATTACGCGTACACTTGGCTATAATGCGAATAAAGGCTCCACAATTTTCTTTACAGAACACAGCTGTTCGTTATTGAGGTTATAACTTTGAGACTCACCAAGACCATCGTTATAATTAAAATTTTGTGTTCGTTTGTTATCTGTATGCACTTATTTTGTGCATGCAGTCTCCGTTTTCATCAATTAATACGGTTACACTGCCAACAGTTTACATTTTGATTTTTATAACGATGCAGGCCTTGATGATACCTTTCTGATTATTTTAAAATAACACTTAACGAACACCCTAAAGGTAAATCACCGAAGAAGAAGTGAAGGATAAATCTGCAAAAGCTAACATATATCAAGCTCATTCTAGGAAATAATTATAGACAATAATTTAATCACTCGTGTTCAGTCATTAAGAGTACTAGGAGTAATATTTGATGAGTCAATGTCTTGGAGTCATCATATTAAAAAAATTGTAACCTCTTGTAATGCTTCACTTCATTCTATATATCCTCTTAAAAATGTTCTCTCGTTAGATAGCAAAAAAATTGTTTGTGATGCTCTTGTATTAAGTATTTTACACTATTGTGCTCTTGTCTGGTTAACACCTTCTCAGTCGAATTACATCATGTTTGATTCTATTATAAAGCGTTGTACTCGATTTGTAACTAACACCCTTAAGTATGATTCTGTATCTAGCCTTACTACTCTAAATTTAAAATGGTTTTATTCTAAATACTTTTATAAGTTTGAAATACTTAAGTTTGTGCACCAGGTGTTAAACAATAATGGTCCTAAGTATTTCAGAAACTATCTTGACTTTTCACCTACCAACACA
>JAQGAB010000964.1:0-20037 GCA_034696565.1 Isotomurus graminis | reverse complement strand
TTACTCCTTACCTTTCTTGATTTATTTTTCTTTTACTTTGCATAAAAATGGGTGTCTGTAAAACAAATAATTTAAACTCTGTTGCATAATATTTCAGTAAAATAATTTCTTAACCAAATGATTAATTTATCCCACCAAACCGTTTCTAAAGAGGTCTGATGATAAGATAGATCGAAATTTCCCTCTGCACTTGTGTGACTTTAAGTCGTTTAAGTAAACTTAGACATGTAATGTTACTTTAAATCCAAATTAAACTAGGCAAGTTAAAACGAGGAATATTTTCCCAAAAATAGTGTGAGAATATTTTTGTGAGTGAATATTTGGGTTTAGCGGAGTTTTGTACGGGACTAGTTCAACTTTTGTGTGGATGAGTTCGCTTCAAACAGTTCGAGTTTCTTTCCCCTTCTTCCCTTTTGCTCTTCTACGGTTAACAACCAAGCCCAGCTAAAGTTCAGATCGATGAATACTTTCAAGCTGAAATGGACGAAGATGTATTTATATCTCGACGCTATGGATTTGAATTAATGGAGCACTGATTCGTCGTTTGCTTCCACTGAATAGTTGAGAATTTAATGGATGTGTTAACCATTCATTAAGGATTGTGATATATTCAGGATTGGAATATTTAAGTTGCAAATTCATGAAGAATTCCTATTAGTAGAATAATACTATAATACTCGGACGTTAAGTAGTGAAGAAAAGTCTATTTGGCAATGAATCCTATCAACACCTTATTTTCGAATATCTTGAAGTAATTAAAGTTAACACTTTAGCTCAACCTCTCTGAATAAACTCACGGATTCAGTACAACAAAATATGGTAAGATATTTCAGGATTAACCAAACGATAAAATTGTCGATTGCTTCCAAAACTATTCCAGGAGTTATGAGTCTCACTGCACCCTGTTATCTATCCGTTCTTTCCATGAATTTTTAATGGGGTACACTGACACTTTCACCATACATTTCAGCTCTTTTCATTTGCTTCGCAAGACAGGAAACTATCAAGATCTTAGGGTTAATTAAGGGAAGGTTAAACATTAGCATTGCTTTTTCATCTCATCAAGATCTCCTATGTGCATCCCGTATTGTATGGCTTATTATAGTACAAGGTGCGAGAATAGTAAAGAGCTTGTCAGACGCAAGTTGTAAATATTTTTGCTCACAGTGCGAGTGTCTGTGGGTGTTGCTTTTATTGGTCATCTGACTGTTGATAAACGAATTGAAAACAAGTCGGTAAATTACCATTCTGAGTTGGGAAGGAGATGAAATTATTATATGCATGCGCTCATCTAACTTTGTAGAAGTCCAATGGGAGAGATTTTAACAAAGTGTATTCCCCAATAGCCTTCCTTCTGCTCTATCGATGCGCTGGTTGTGTAAGCTAACTTGCTCAATAACAAGGCACCTAATGTTCTATACTTTACACGTAGAATGTGGGGGTAGGAGAGTGGCTGCAGACAAGTTAAAGCCAACAGCTTATTCACCACACACATCTCCCTTGTACTTCTCACTCACACCAAAGTACGGACTATCAGGAGAGTTTCTTCCCATATATTTCTCTGACCTTCCCATGTTTCTGACACGAGGAAGAGGGTTCGAACTTTCCCCTAGGCTGAACACTGAATGTATATGTGCCACAAAAGAATGCTGGATGCTGCTGGAACTCCAAGGGGTGTGTCGAGTGGAGGAGCTCGAGGATCATCAAAAGATTTCTCATCCGAGGGTGGTGGAAGTGTGTGTTTAATGCATGCACGAGCTTACCCCAACATTTTGGACATCTATTCAACACAAAATGAGTCATTTCATCCAGCCCTTCTCTGATGATAATAAAGATGATTAAGATCCCCAAATATAATCAAGGCTTAATGAAATCGATGAGGTTTTAATACTGGAGTGGCTTGATAAGATTCCATGTTTTCATTACATTTTGAATGACTGAATGGCATTCGCAAGAAAATAGGACTAAATGAAAGATTTCGTTTACTGATGCATTAAGTATTCTTATCTATTCACTGAAATATTCATATGATTTTATTGACTTCTCTGGTGTAGGTTCTTGACTGGGGTAAATATTGATAATAAGGAAACATTGAACGACAATAATGCTTAATAATGAATTCGGAGAAATTGTATAATGCCCAGATCAGTATTCCAAATGTGAAAATTTCATGCGACCGCAGATACACACTGCAATTAAAAATTATACAGTTGATATTAAGTCATTTCCATCCTTATCACCCAGACTTACTAGAAAGAAACTTATCAAACTAGAGTAAACTGAGACCTCGAAGGAAGTCACTCTACATTGGATATCTCAAACACATTGCACATTAGCATTTTTATTTACTCTTTAATTTCCACATGAATGAGTGATACGTAAACCCAGCTATAATATCCACCCATTCCATACCCGACCACAAGTCCACATTTCATCCTAATGTCTCTTTTGACCCTGACTTATAATGACAGTGTCCATTGTGGGCGAAAGATTATCAGAAAAATAAGTATCTCTGCTGCGTGATGTAACAATAAGCAGTGTCCTTTCGAACCCCAAAAACTAATGGATTTGTGGGCAGTGTCAATATTTGACAATGACAAATGACCATGTTCAATGTGTAAAAGTGGTGGTTTGCAGGAGGAAGAAAAGCGAATACCACAAGAAAAGACCTAAGCCAGTAAAGCATCGAATGTCTATTTGATGTAGTTGGACATATTCGACCATCTCGCCGCAGTACTAACAGAGGAAGATGCGTGTGTTGTTATGTTTCCAATTCCAACCCAAGCAAGCCAAGGGGATTTTAGTGGTGGGGAATGTACAAAGCTCTCTTCTTTTGGGAAAACTCTCGTATGTATTCGTGTGGGTTGTTAGGTAGGTGAATGTTGGGTTGGAAGTTTGTAAGTTGAACTCTCGTATATATAAAGTTCTTCTTTGCGTTGCCCAATGTGTATAAAAGGTAGCTGGGAGAGTATGAAGCGTTGTGTAAAACGGATCTGCTGTGTGTCTCTCTTTGGTAGGAAAACCCTTTCCTGAGCAAGGGGAATGTTAGTCTACGCCCATAAAAAAGACGGCAATTCTGTCGAAAGATTCGATTGGACGAAGCCCAATAGACCTCTACACTGGCAAAGTCATAGCCAAGCTAGGAAAGTAGACAACCACAGCTTCGGTCATGATTAGTTGCATTCAGCTCTGAGTCTCTCGACTTGCTCATTGCATTCTACACAGCCAAAAAGTGAAGTACTAAACCATCCAACCAACTTCACTACTTCCTCCTCGCCGATTCGATCTGCTGAAGTCAAGTCTGCTGGGCCCACACTACTCGTTGCCACATCTTAACCCGTTCGATTCACCAACCAACTGGGAGAGTTCCACTTGGAATCTCATTCGAGCTTCGCCACTTCATATGAGATACTCTCTTGTCTAATAAGAACAATCATAATATTGACTTGAAACTGTTCACCTTCCTTACAGTGGTGTGTGATTGGGAAGTGAATTTTTGCACAAAAGTTATACGTAAATATATTGTAAGGGATTTATAAGAGGATATAACGGATTTCACATACACCTTTGAAGAGGAACCTTCTTATTCCAGGTACAATTAATTTGGTGTCTCACGTTTCCACGTTAAGTATACGGCATATGCATGAATACTGACTGTGAAGGGTTAATTTAGTAATGACATTTTACTAAATTCCCAAGGGGAATGATAATAAGACAAAGATAAGATATTGATACACAGAAAGTATAAAATGAAGGGAAAGAGTATAAAGGAAACTGGGTTGGGAAGAAGAAGCATGTAGCACGGAATCTCAGGTAAACTGCTGCTGACAGTGCCGTAGAGGTTTTGCTGATGGTAGAAATGTGTTTGTTGAGTAGAGCAAAAGAAAATTATCGATCTTCTGGGTTCTCTCGTGAGTTCGTATATAAGAGAGATTAAATGCATTACCCAACCTGACAGACCTTCCTTGTTATAAAGTACGAACGAAGAATATTTTTGCTCCTACTCAGGTCAGGTAGGACTCAGACTATGTATTGCTCATCATCAGTGCTACTCACTTCATGGGGAGCTTGAAGTTGCATGCAAAAATGCATCGGTGCACTTTTACAATACACTTTTCATTTGCAAATATGCAAATAGACAATACACATTGAGGTTTCCACTAGGTGTATTCTATATGTCGTGTGGTTTGTTATACGAAGAAACTGTTACATATGTCAGCATGTGAATGCACCCCAGTGAAGAATGTGTATTAAAGTAGGGGAATATAATGAATTCCTAGCGAAATAAAATTAGTTTATCAACTGTCGGTGGTGTAAGTTAGGGTGTGTACTGCGTAGGATTTAATGAATGACTAAAAGAAGGGCATAAGTAGTAAGCTTGTAAGTAGAATGTTATTGAAACTCCAGGGTTTTTTGCCGATGAACATGCACTTCGCACATGGATGAGTTTTACTCAAAACAACGAGAGACGATCTATGTCGAAGATCTTGTTTTTGTGCTCGCATATAAATATATGGGTCTCTTTTATCCCTTTAAAACACTTCCAGCCTGAGGTTATGGATGCCTATTCAAATGTATGTATAGGGAGAAAAGGTTTCTAATAGAAGCAAATGCATCTGTGTGTACTGGATCTTCTGATATATTTCCTCATCTATATGGGCTTTACTTTTTGTATGGTGGTGGAAGAGTTCATTCTAGGTCGATGTATACCCTCGCTCTCTAAGTCTAAATGTAAAATGCATCAGCAGGGTTAGGGAAGAATACAGTGTACTGAGAGATCGAAGGATTTCATTTTCATATATATACGAGAGAGAGAGAGAGACTTGGGTAGGTGGTGGTGGTTCTTCTGGTGTGAATAGGCAGCTAGAGAGTGTGGTTGCATTGCACTTCTTCATGCAATAATATCATAGAAGAAGCGTGTGTATATAGAGTGTGTAGTAGAAGTAGTAAGTAGTGGAGTAACACCAAAACCACACAAGATAGGAAAAGGTATGGAAGGAAGTTTGAGTCTGAAGTTGCATACGGTTTCATATGACGCTGCTTCCCGAACTACGAATTCATGCAACTCTCCCAATGCAATAAAGTACATATGATGCAGCCAGCCGTCAGAGAATTTCAGGAGAAGCTGTAGCAATGTACTTTTTTAATATCTGTTGCCTCGAGAATCATTACTATACGGTTCTCTGTGTGGAACACATAGTCATGCGTTTACGAATCTCCCCTTGGACGAAGTAATCTTCTTCTTCGTTTGTCTTGTCTTTTTCGTCTTTAAAAGAGATGAGAATTCTCTCCTCTAGAGGAATAGATGTATACACACTGCACTCACATAGTGCATGTGGGGGTGTGTGAAATACAAACTCATCTTGGGTTCTTCATCTTCTTCCAACCAGTAGCTGCTTCATAATATGACTTTGAAAGGAATTCTATTTTCAAACTCCCTGATTGATGTGCCAACGCCAACAGGTTTCTGTGTTCAGAGATAAAAATGTTTTGAGATTTCAAATCAACTACAACAGCCTGTTTAAACCTTTTTTTATTTGTTAAGTCACAGCTCTCTTTTTATTATTATTATCTCTTGCAAGATAGGATGAGTTGGTTGGATGTATAAACGATTCTTTCTTTGAAGAAAAAGTTTTTTATTCCTTAGAGTATATAGTGTGTTTATTTAACAATCATCGCGTAGAATTCAAAAGGCTTTTATAAGTACAGATAGCTCGTTCATTTTGATTTCTCAAGAAGGTAGGAAGGTAGACTCCGTTACATATCTAAATTCATTGTAGTTTGGCACCAAAAAGGGTGTCAAACTGGTTATTATGAGTTGAATAAATATTTGCACTTGCTCATTCAAGCATTAAGAATAGATGTAAAGGAAACCTGTGTCAGGTTATGAGAAGAACATAGTTTAGTGAAATGCATTTCACGCAAATATCCCTCCAGTAAGATTAAACTTCTCACAGTCACTGAACAGCGTACATACAATAGGAAAACTTCATGAAACTTGTGTACTTATGACTTAACCCGTTCCACCCGAGGAATGCTGGAATTCTCAACAAAACCAATTTAATTTCACAAGAACATTTCACGGAGAAATCTGAGTACCTGAACTGTCACGGGGTTTCGGTGGAATTGTGGAATCTCTTGTTTCATTTATTACCTAACTTATTACTTAGAGGAGCGTCAAGTGCAAGGTGCATTGTGTGGTTGTTATTGTGAAGGGTACACCAACAGATTAACGCACGTCTGTTCCATTTGTTCCTAGTTAATTTTGCATAGGATTGGAATAATGGAACAAGTTGTGATCAAAGTTCTCTCGGTGCTTTCCCTGCTCTTCTTAGTTTATTAGAAACCTTTGATTTATACGACCTTTCTAAGCCTCTGCCTCGGCCTGAATACATATGCATCCTTTACGCATTACCGTACGTACACACGCATATATTAGGGAAAGAAGGCTGATTCCACTTCCACACTTGCACCCTCTAATTGAACCACTCATGACTCAAGATCGCACTCTTCAACTTTAAAACACTTTGAAGATCCTTCGGGAATTTTTTTACTTTCTGCTCTTTGAATACTGCATACGTGCATATGCTAATACCCTTTACTTTCACCGCGTTTATGTATAAAAGACTTAAAAGACGCTCACAGTTCGTTACATTTGTCACTGTGTACAGGGGAGACTCATAGGTGACTGGGATGTTATAATCTCTACTTCAAGACTTCCTCCTACTTGTGATGCAAATTGAAATAAAAAATGATTTCTAACAGGTTTTAAGAGTAAAAATAAAATTTCGTGAGGTAGGATACCCAGTAAAGAAAGCCACAGGCATGATGAACAATTCAATAAATAATATCCCCATATCGTGCAGTAGTGAAGATGTGCATGTCAGAATCCCATTTTAATTCTAACGGTTGAATCTATGTAGCAGATGATATTTTTTAGTCTCCAGTATGCCACTCATACACAATACTATTCCAAGACCCCCAATGCAACCGGAACACATTGATTCTTCTGTACCGGCATGACTATTGTCGTGAATTCTTTTTTCTCCTGGCTATTGATCTGAAATCGTACACCGGTTTTGTTATGAGAGACAACAAGACAACTTTTATTGTGCCGAACAGCATGTATATTTCTCCGTATAGAAGACGAGTGGAGTCCAGTCTCTCTCCAGGCTTGAAAGAGACAGGGAATTGCACATTTGTTGAGAGTTTTCCTACCTCACGTTGAATGTCAATATACCTTACAGCCTAATGCAGTCTAGAAAGTCGCTTAAAGTAAAGAGACGATGTAAAGAGATCAGGTAACACTCAATTATTCTTGTTTGATGGAAGAGTAATGGATGACTTCGATGAAGATGTCCTGTAGATTGTATAGTCAACAGTAAATGGAAGCATGAAAGACCGTCAAAGACACAAGATGCATCAAAATACCATCCACACAATCATAAATCAAATGTCCATTTTGTGTGTCCCTGACTTTCAAAGTTTGCTTTACAAATTACCATACTCCAGGTGCGTTGGGGGAGGCTTTTAATTAATAACAAACCAATTCCATTTGGCAATAAATCTCAAGTTCATTAAGAGAGAAGCTCTCAAGATAATGAAGAAAGGCAGTCGACAGTCGACAGTGTGTGTCTATCGCGTAATAAAATTCTGGGTCATTTAGAATCCTGTCCTTCCTCGTCAAACACGCTATTTACTATCCTCCTGGTTTTCTGAGATTGTAGAAGGCAGTACCAGTTAGCCTGTGTTACGTGACTCTGGATGGGGTGTGGATACATTATACGCACACTGCTGGTACTACTACTACTGCATTCGAAGCCAAGATGAATTAGAAATCTCCTTGCTAATACAAGTTGGTGGTGGGTGGGTGAAAGAACTTGGAAACGAGTCTTCTACTGTGGCAGCAGCCTGTGTGTAAGACCTGACGAGATGATTATGGATTTTTACCTCTCTGCATGGAAGTACACAGTGGTAGTTTAGTTGTAGAGTAGTGAAGGCTCATTCCTAGTTCTTTGCCTGGGGATGCAGATGCAGGATAGAGAGGGTGGTAAACCTTCACTGCCTGCAAGCAGAGCTTACGCTTTGTTACGCAATGAGTGCAGAGTGCAAGGGGGAAAGACTCGTATGTCGTATCTCATCTCATCTGGAGCTCACCAAAATGCATGAGAAACTCAGGGAAGTAGAGGGACGAACTGTTTGTTAGCTAAAGCAGTAGCAGCAACATGGGCATTGCCCAGTGATATTACGGACGGTTAGGCACACACAGAAGAACACGGAATCTTTAGAGAGAGAAAGGCTGAGAATGCGTATTCTGTGCGAAAAATGCGTGTACGGAGATGTGTAGAAGTGGTGATAGGTAGGGTTGACTCTGTACAGAAGGATGACGGTGCAAATCGGTGTAAAAATTAGTCTACACGGAGTAATGGTCTCTTAGGGGCGGCTTTAAAACCCTCTGTGTCTGCATACATGAGTGAAGGCTCATTTATCACAGGTCATTTGTTAAGCTTATCGATGGAAAGCAGTTCATTCAGAGGAATCAGAAGATTGCTTCAGGGAGACATGTGGATAAGGATGGATGGAGTTTTGAGTCCCAGCTGTAGAAGATTTGAATGTAGAATGTGTTTGTCACTCACATCCGTTGACATAAAGAGACTTATCTAAATGCAGATAAAGGTGGAATGGGAGAAAGGCAAGTTATTTAAACTGGACAGATGGACGTATCAGATTGGTTACACGATGAAAGTATCTTTCCTCTAAATCTCGATCAATCAATTCATCCCTAAAACTAAAGAAGAGCGTTGCTGAGTTCTCAATTTCTCATTATACTTGACTTGGACTGTATCTTGTGTGCAGTTTCCGTTTCACACCATGCAGAGAGAGAAAGAGAGAGTACGCAGGGGTTGATTAAGTTCCTGATATTGGCTTCTCATCGTGCTGATAGGAGAAGGCAGAATGAAGATGTGAAAGTTCAGGGAATAGATGGTCTAGTCTACGCACTTCCAAGGTTTTAGTTGGGAGTAGTTAGTTTAGTTAGTAGCTGAGTCGCAACTCAGTAGAGTAGAGTGGAGGTCTCAGAAATGCTTAAAGGAAAGTTTGGCTCAAAGTTGGTCTCTTCATGCGATGCTGGTGATGAGCACTACTACTGTTGGATCTGGAACTCCCCTCCACTGGTCTTCTCATTTCACTCGGGATTCGAAAGAGTCTATATATACCCCCGTAAAGTTTATTATTGCACATGCAATCCATATACAATAGTTTCACCTTTCCAACTTTTCCGAGTGCTTTACCTCATACATTTTGAATAGAGTAGAAGAGGAAACTAAAAGGTCCATTTTTGGCTTCCTTTTTTCGGATTCTTTTATTAGAACTTTGTATAGAAGGATATATATTGAGGATCGGACATCATCATCAGCAACATCGGGTATCGGGTGCGATTGCTTCAATCGTTTGTGTAGGGAATCACTTGGGGTCTGAAAACTAAAATGGGAAGTATAGTGGTGGTGGTGGTGGTTAGAAAAGAATTGACAATCAACATCGATGTAACATTAGAGAAAAAGGAATTCAATAGAAGTTTTTAGTTTTTTTATTTGTCTCTGGCTGTGACAAAGTCAAAGATATGTCTAATTCATTACAAAGCAGATGGAAGGAAAGGAATGCTGAGGCAAAAGCATAAACACGCAGGGAAAAGCTCTTCTCGTCAGTGTGTCTCATCAACTCGCACTTTACGCAGAGAGGCAGTCAGGGAGAGAGTAACCCCCTTTGGCTTGTGTTTTGAACCTTTTAAGGTATATCTTGGGGAGACTGATATGACGTGGCTGGGAATGAAGTATAATCGAATCTTCGCCCCCCTCAGGAGCAGTGGAGCTTGAAAAAAAGACTTCTTCTAGTTCTTCTGAAGGCTGTTGGCTTCGTATACTTTTGGTATGGGTTGATGGTTAAGTTTTACTTCAGTAACAACAGCCTTGTGAAATGCTTTGATGATGTTAGACTGTACAAGTTAGATGGAGAGAGAATAAGAAGGGGGGACTACTGCTGGGTTTACGTTCACGTGCATGTGTATCGTACTTGTGTGTACAAATGAACACAAGACTTCTCTCCTGGGTTCCGTTGTTTTTGATACGAAGGAAGGATAGGAATTTCTTGATGTGAAGAAAGACTAAATGTGTCTAAAAATCCTGTGCATATAATAGGGCAGGCAGTAAGACTAATCTCTTGGGCAATAGGGTTGGTTTCGGTTTAACAGAGAACTAATGTAATGGTGACTACAACTAAGGGATGGATTGGAAGTTTGAAAGGACTTCTTGCTTCGTACTATGTGTATACACATGCTGAGCTGCGTTACACATACTCTGTTTGCTTAGAGTTTGTTCACGCAGTACACGAACTCTCATGGTGTTTCTAGTGTATTGGGTGATTGAGTAAGTCTGTCTTTTGTTATTGGATTGTTAGTAGTAAAACACAAGTCAACTGGGGCTTATGAAATGAAATAAATCTGTGTGGACGGAATAAGAGAGGTTGTCTGAGTGCGATCTCCTTAATGAGACTTGTCGTTGATGTTGCTGATTTCTGAGAGAGAGAGAACTGGTTTTTTCAGAGATTTGGGAGTGTGAGAGGGACGATGGGGTTTGTTGGAGTAACCAGATATAGCAAATAGTAAGGTCCACTCAAAGAAGATTACAGTTTGCTGTGAACAGCCTCTCAGTAATGAAGATGATAATCACATGATGATCTCTCAATTTTCTTTTACCAGAAGGCCTAAGTGCAATCAGAAAGATAATGAAGCGCTTTTCAAGAGTGCCGATCAATTATTTTGTCCAAGGAACAAGTGGTAATGAAGGACGATTGATGTAAATGACTGACCTTTCCTACTCAAATTGCAGACGCAAGCAATTCTTGCTTGAAAATTGGAATGTATGGATGTTTTGTTTGTATGGTAGTTCAGTACTTATTTGCTCGGATGAGCTCTGTGAATCTGCTATATTTGATGAACTAGTTGCGTAATTTTTACAAAGAGCTTGTGAGTGGGAAAATAAGATTGGCTTGCACATAAGTGAAACAACAAATTCATGGACAACAAAATTGGTAGATTTGGTCAAAGACTGTTAAATCCCATGAAAAGCCATTACTTGCCCTTTGGGGACAGAGGATTTTGTAACTCCGATAATTCTTTACATTGCATTAAACGCATGGATGTTTTGGGGGAATAATATTGCTTGGGGTTTAAAAATCTTCCCTATATTCCCTCATATCGGAGAAATGGAGTAAGTCAGAGAGAGAGAGAGAAGAGTAAAAGTAGGAAGTCCGGTTAAATTCCGTGAAATGAAATTTGATGCTCCACTGAACTATAACCATTACGTAAAAGGTTTGTTCGGTTTTTTGACTGAATAAATATGCATTTATTAAAAATGTAGAGGGTTAAAAAAATTCTATTTACCCTGCGTGCATAAGTCTTGAGCTTAAGTTGTGGAATGTCAAATACTGTTCACACTCAGTTAGACAATGATTATATGCACCATTTTGTTAACGATCTTGAAGAGTTTAAATTGGCGAATAAAAGTATGGTTTGCTTATTCACAATACTTAATACGTTATATGGTGTTTTATGCCCTGGAAAGCAATAACATGCAACCAATGCCATTTCCACTGAACGTAAAAGGTACACCTTTGAATCACGACTCGTAAAAATCTCCCAGGCTTTGCCTAAAGATATTGCTTGTCGTCCACATAAGTCCGCACAGGAAGATCAAAGGAGGGATAAAGAACCAAACGGAATTTGATGTGGCTTTCCTGCCATTGCCATGTGTGTGTCTCTCTTTTCCTAAGATGAATCCTCAAAATAATGAAATGGGGGAGTCATAAATTAATGCTTTCAATTACTGTAATAACCTCAGGGACGTAATAACAACTTCCTCTTCGTATAACAAAGCCCATATTCAATAATTGTTCATTGGGGGACATTTCACTCCCGAATCACTTTCTACAAGTACCTTCTTCACTGTATTGTTTTGTCTAGGATTCAATAAAAATATTTATCTACCTTTTTTATTGTTTCTACTAAACACTGTCCACCCAGCCACTACGGTGTCATTAATGGTATTAGGGAAAAGTAGAATAGAACTCGTAGATAAGGAGTGAGAGAGAACCGCCTATTAATTACGAAATAGGCTTCACATGAATCATACCGAGTTGCTAATTAAACCTATAGTCCCATCAATCACACCATCGGTTTTTTTCAAACATCACAGCTGCCCCTTTTAATTATTCATAGTATTTAGTACGTCATCCCTAAACTCTCCCTACACGCTACTTGGTGGGCTTTCCCCACACGTAAATATTTCATTTGGTAGCACCATACCACTGATACCACCAGTACTGGGCAGCACTTAAGCTTCGGTAGACGGGTGTGATATAAATTTACTCAGGAAGCCCAGGCAATGTAAAGTTCTCAATAGATGGGAAAGATTCAATAAAAAGCTCAGCCTGTGAAGTGAAATGTAGGAGACAGCTGCAACCAGACAAACCTTCAAACCTTCTCTCCGAAAAAGATGAGACACATCCCCTTACAAAGTTTTTCCATCAGTTCTTCCCTTCTTTTGCATTCCCCGTACTACTGGCTGGCTGTGTGAACAGAAAGACTACCTAATGAGACTAATTATATCTTTATATAAGGAAATGCATATATTACAGTATTATGTAGATAGGAAATATATCTTGATTAGAGGAATAAAAAGCTCCTACAGCTAATCCATTATGCGAACAGGGACACACACACAAGTAAGCACTTTAGATTAGAACATTCACGAGAGGGTGAACCAACCCATCGTTGTCAATATAGACTTCTCTCTCATTATAAAAGGTTTTGCTAACACTAGTCCCTCATCTCTTCTACTTACATTTGATTCATCCAACCAAAAAGAATTGTTATGAACCCAACCCAAAAAAAATCCATTCCCAACAACATTCATGTCATTTACTATACAGTTAACTGGGCATTACAACTTACAACTCAACCAAGTGATTGCTTTCAGTCTTATGCATTACATTATAGAAATGAGTAATTCTGCCCACGTAGGGTGAGGAGTATATAAGGGAAGAGAAAATCTCGCTTATCTCTTAATGATAATCGCCATGCAAGTACATTACATTATTACACATTATGCCGAAAGGGAAGTGCGAGCGAATGAAGTAATAACATACAACTTGAGGGGTAGCCTATGTAGTGAAATATTATCGTGTAAAAGGGTTGAAATTACATCGAAGCTAACGGAATATATTAAAATTACATATACAGAGTAATACACATTCCACTTACACAACTCCTACTTAACAGAGTCCAATAGTAAGGAATGGTGTAATAAAGTTGGGCAGGACTATAAAAGATTGGATCGAGTAAAAAGAGAAAAACTTCATGTTCATTTCATCATCGCGGACAGACAGACTATCAAAGTATCAACTATAGAAAAATTTATATGAATTCTATGAAGGGAGGTAGAGAGTATGTGTTGTTCCCTTTCTGTGTTGAATAAGTGCGAGTAAAGTTGTTTTGTATTAACCCAGAAGAAACGCACCCTTAAAATGGTCTACCTACTTGGTTATTATTGGTTAATGTACCTGCCTACCTTCGCCTTCTCTCGTCTACTCGTCGTCATCATTATAATTTCAGTATTTGTTATCACACTACAGATCTCTTCGAGTTTGTTCCACACCATGGTACAAACACAGTCAAGCATGAATGATGATGGTGAGCCGTCCCCATTAGTAGATAGATTTCATGGAAAGTAATCATGAGAGAAGGGATGTTGTTGGGGAGGGTAGAGGTAAAAGCAGGTAGGGAAATATATTCAAAAGGTATTCTGTCTACGTTCTCGTAAAAGGAACCACTTGGGATTGCGAGTTGCTTGTGAACAAGTTCTTCTTACCCTCAGATCTCTTCTGCTAAGTTTTCAGATGCTCTACAATCCACAATTTCTCAATCTTTTGATGAACTGTAAAGAAAACTGTGTGTGTGTGTGTATGCAGTACACATCCCGTAGGTCATTTCGTGGTTCGTTATGTTCAATATAACAAAACTTTGAGAGACTGGAGAAGGAATTTGAGGAAGAAGATTTTGGTGCGTTTGATATGATGATGCTGGTTTGATTTTAGATGCATACGATCTATATTCAAATGCATTTCAGCATGACTGGATCTCTGGAAGATTTAAACAGAGAGAGATAGAATATGATTGGGAATTGGATCTTCTTGAGGGAATATGTACTGAACTGAGATTGTGGAGTGTATAGGTTGTTATGCACATTTCAGATCGGATTGCTTTATTATTCGTGATGGTAAAATGATAGTGTTCCTGGAAAGACACGCACTCACCTACAGGATGAGCATATCTGAAAGAAAGAGGTGCATAAGGAGGTGCATTGTGCACAGAGGATTTGTTGTGAAGATGAGATGTGAATTGGAAAATAGATGAGACAGAATAGAAAAAATAATCCCAGTGTTCCAGCGTAGAGATGATGATAAATTCACGAGGAAGAAGTGCATAAAGAAGTATCGTCAAAGTAGCAATACAACAGTAGAAGTGGATGATGATGTAAGTAAGGTTGTTGGTGGTACAACGGATGGATGGAAGTGAGGGTTTCATCTCATGAAACACGGATAAAAACTCTCTTGAGTTCCTCTCTCTCTCTCTTGAGTTTCCTACTCTCTGAGTCTGTGTAAAGCAAAGGCAAAAGGAATGAGAGATGTGTTTTTTGTACTCTTGAAGGAGAAGGACCACAATAAACAATTCACGATAGGATGATGATAAAACTAGTGGTGGTGGTGGTTGTAGTGGCGATGATGATATAGGATTAGGTGAATTGGAATTGGATGGGACGCGCATAGTGGACTGGCCAAGGATTAAGGTTGTACTATGGCAGTATTCAATTCGATTCGAGGTATTTGGAAGGGATGGAAGTTGTAATGATAATAGGGGATGTGAATAATGATGGTAATAATGATCCTCATGTTCTCTCTCTCTCTACACTTTGTGTGTCTGTCTAAAGCAATATGAATCCTTCTTTTCTTAATACAAAAAGCTCTTTTTTCTTTGACAGGAGAAAAGAAAGAATATATATTCTATTGTACGGTCTTTTTATATCATTATCATTTATATCTCTTTCTCTATACGGGAATATCGTTTCTTTCTCTTCACACGAAGAAATTGATACAAAAAATCTAGATGGATGGGTAACAAGAGAGAGGAGCGGTACACTTTTTATACAAGATTTACACGTATATAAACTTTGTGAGGGGACGGGATAAATAAAACACGAATTCTTTTGGTGTCTAATTCAGAATTCTAATAACAACTTAAGTATTTAACTTATTCTACAAGTGACTGTAGGCTATGTAGTACTTATTTTATTATGTGTGTGTGTGTGTGCATTAGGAACAAAAAACTATCTTTATATTTGTGTTGGGTATGTGTGAAAGTTGTTGAAGATGAGAAGAAGAGGAGAGGGTTGTGAGAAAAAACATTCAACCTTTAATGCGTGAATTTTCTATTGAAATGGAAATTAACTTTAAAGAAAATTCATTATCATGGATGAAACGGCTTTTTTGAAGGAGGAAATAGTTAAAGCTTTTCTAGTTAGAAGAACACTATTACAGGACCGCATACACTTTGGTATTCTGTGGGGAAGTGGGAGCCAAGAGAATTACTTTTGGAGTTTGGTGGTTTGGCGTTGAAGCTGAAAGTCTGAAAGTCTGAAAGGTGGTGAAGAGGGATGGATGACGAGATGAACGGATGGAAATTCTCTTTCCATGATGATTATAATGCCTGAGGAGTTGTAAAAGTAATTTCCAATCGTGTATACTCAGCTTATCTTGAGCCTCATTGTGTCCCTCAAGGGAAGGAAGTGTCTGTAAGAGCGATATTGCTGGAAGGCAAGTCACAGTGTTATATTAAGGGATGGGGAAGAAGGAGAAGGGTGCATTACTGACTTTCCTCGTTGGTCTTTAGTGGTGGTAGTGGCAGTGGTCATGGAAGTTGTTGTAATAAGAGATTGGAATGAAACCCACCACCATCACCACTACCACCAACCCTTTACCTCTCAGAGACAGTGACAGATGAGATGAGATCACAGGAATTCACTCCAGTTGGTCTTCCATAGTCCACTAATGTGTGCAGACAGGCAGAAGGAGAAGAACAAAAGGTTCTGAATTTTGATGTGTCAAGTAGGAAGAACCTAAACTAAGGGTGTGTACACTGTGCGTACCGTTAGTTCCATTTTATTTCACGTGAGAAGTCTACGTACTTGGATTTTAACAAAAACTCTTCGATTGTAGATGATTGTCCATTGAACAAAAGTGAAACTGGAATTGTGAAAAGAAACATTAGAAAGAAATCTCTGGAGTACTATTGATAGAGAAATTTTGATTGAGATGATTTTTAATCCGAGAATGATTGAGATGAGTGATGAATAGATGAATTGAGGCATCACGCTGTGAGCGACATAGTAGCGATGAGATGAATAATGAGTGTATTGCGAGTATAGTCTGTGTGCACTTAAACATATGCTATTTTAATTGGTGGGCATGTTGTGCTCTCATTTCTCATTATTGACTCAAGTACCTACCAGCTAGTATAGTGTGTTAGGTAGGTAAGTTGTTAGGTAGTTAGTAAATGAACAGGCATGTGCTGAACTGGTACACTGTACCTTGTTTTGTCAATGCATTTTTCCTGGAATAACAATAGCCGGTGAGTATTCCTATATAATGAGTAAGCAAATGAATTATTCGTGATCTCATTAGGATTTTTAAAAATACTTTTAAAAAACGATCTCTTAATTTACCTCCAAATGATACATGTCAATACACAATGAAGCAGATAATGATAATTATTACCCGAGAGATTTATAATTATAAGTTTCATTTGACTCACCTTTGTAATCGGAAGTCGGGAGAGACTTCGAGCTGCAGTTGCATTATTACCTGAACAATGTGACTTCTTCGTGTCGGGAATACGAGGTGCATTGAAGCTGGCATGATTCATTAATGGATGTGCCGTTGTAATATCGAAGTTTTTAGTACACAGGTTACCGAATAGAGCATGTAAAAGTATAGAGTGAATATATATACCATATGCGGGTGAGGAAAGGTGAACGCATGTAATAGTAGATAATTTGGGTTTGACGTCTGATCGCATGTCAATAATAACAATGTGAGAGTGTGGGGAAACAAAAATGAGAAATCAATGGGACTAATAAATACTCATGCATGCATAAAACGCAAAGTATGCTTAATTGGAAATGAATGAAAGGCTTGTCAGTGAATTTGAACAATTAATTAAGTGTTTTTTATTCTGGTTTGTGTAATTTAGAAGAAGACAAAGGACCTCGTACGAATTTTTTGATACAACCCACTTTGTTAACATAAACGGCTGCATCATGGCCATCGTTTAGAAGAAAGAGCCAAGGCATCGAGAAATGTCTTCGGCTGACAGTTCAGGACAGCAACAAGGGCAACAGAATTCTGGTGGAGGACCTCAACAAGGAGGGGGTGGAGACATGACAGGAGTTCAGCAACAAGGCCAGGGAGGTGGACAACAGGGGCAAAGTGCACAACAACAGCAACAACAACAATTACAGCAACAGTTGCAACAAAATGCAGCCCAGAATTCACAGGGGAACCAAATGCAACAACTCCAAGTTATACAACAACCTCTGCAAAATCAGACTTATCTACAGCAACTGTATAACACACAGGGTCAGCTATTAATGCCGGGGAATATTGCTTTGCACCCTCAACTCAATCCCCAAATCCAGGTAGGGTGGAACTCAATTCTCGGGTTAAATTAGAGCACATCTAAAATGCTGGCTAATTTCCTTTAGTGGACTAGTAGCTCAATAATATTGATTAGAGGTAGAGAAAGAGAGAGAGATGGTTATCCCTTTCTTTTGAGTGTTGCTCATTTCATAGGAAATGATATGTGTGGGGAGCGATGTCGCTAATTTCAGGACGTGGTTGGTACCTTGTACACCACAACACCACAAGGGCTTTGGTGTTTTGTCGAATTCTGCCTTTAAACTGGTTGAAATCTACACTAGAAATAAAAGGAATTTTACCCTAGAGCCGTGTTAGAAACTATTATTACTATTACTCAATTCGTCTGTGGAATTCTGATCGACCTGTCATACAAAAGGTTGACTAATATAATCAGAGGTTGTTCTTGATTTATTATGACATGGATGCAATTATAGAATTCCGGCTTTTTCCTTTTTCTCTTGTTAATGAGCAATGTGGAGTTGCCTTTCTATAATTCTATTGAAATTATACTTTGTTCTAGCCAGCTCAAATTGCTCCTACGTCCATACAGGTACAAACAAGAGACCTTAAGAGAAAAAGCCTTAAAAGTAAAGATGGCTAGACACGATACGTCTATTAAAAAGTTTGCTTATAGTTGTTAGTATGCTGTAATAAGTTGCTTCGTTCTTTGTCAGTGTTTTAGCTGATGAGTGATTTCCACTTGAGATTAGTAGAGATTAGAGAGACCTTCTTTCAGGTATGGTTAGTTGTAAAATGAATGGCAGATGCAATTTTGTATCACGTTTCATCCAATAGTTGTTTAGCTCGGTTGTGTATCATGATTCGTGATGATACGTGTCTATGATGAGAGCATTTGTATTACTATAATTGATAGTAAGTTGTAAGATAATTGAATGAAAGTTGGTCTTGTTCTTATCCTTCGTATGTACCTTTTTTTCTCTACAGGTAATTACTGGGAAGACGTTCCAGCAAAATCAACTTGGAAGTCCTCATATGCTCACAACAGCTAGTAAGAGCCACATATATTTTCTTGACTCTCTCCCACTTGTGGATTTAACCCTGTATCAATATTTTCAATTAACTGTATCGTATGAAACTACATAAAAATGTATTATTGTTGTCCCAAAGCAGCAGGTTACGCAACAATTCCAACAAGCGCTGCGAATAATCAGGCATACATTATCGGTCAGCTTATCAACTCGTCACAACCGTCTATCTTGCAGCAACACTCTCAATCTGGAAAACCTGGTGAAATGCAAAAGGTATTGTTAATTTGTTATATTTGTATTTATTGGTTCAATTCAAGTGGTCACATAATGACAAAATGAACAGTTTAATGAAAAGAGGAAGCCTGTGAGGTTTATCTTTCTGGGTGTGTGCGTGTAATCCTTAAGTAAACTAGGATACTGGATTATTAATATGCTATGTGGTTATTATGGCAGGTTATCCAGCCACAAATCACCCAGACTCAGTTACCTCCTGGACTAACTTGGGCAACACAACCGTCCTTCTTACAAAGTCCGATCATCTTCAGAGGTCAAAATGACCAGATGTACATTCAGCAGCAACAACCTTTGCATGGGAATGCAGGATCTCATCAACAGTTCACCACAATGCGTAAGCCTATAAAAGATTTATGACAAAATTAGTACCACATTGAATGGGATTTTCATGGAAGTCTGATTTTATTTCAGCCTTGAATGCAACAGGTCAACTTCCCACTTCCATTTCATCGCAAGCCACCAACGGTCTTCAGCAAGTGCAACAGCAACAATCTCAGGGGCAAAACCAAGGGGCTCAGGGACAAAATCAGCAGTCTCAACAGAACCAGGGCCCTCAAGCGATTCAACCGGCTAATGTGTTATCCTTGCAAAAAGGACCTGCAACTCTCCAACCTAAACCTCCTCTACAAATCCAACCTAGTCCGAATAACCAGCAACAACAGAATCAACAGCACCATCAACAACTTCAGCAGCAACAGCAACAACCCCAAATTCAGAATGTCACAATGAATGGTCAGCAGTTTCAAATGATTCCACAACAAACGTCTCAGTCTGGGGTTCAGTTATCTCAGCAGATTTTGGCTCAATCGCCTCAAACAATCACAACTACTCAAGTTATGCAGCATTCAGGTCAACCTCAGCAAATGCAACAGCAGCCAAGGCAATTGATTCTTCCACAGCAGACAACTGGACAGTCAATGCAGCCTCAGCAAGTGACTTTTATCCAGCA
>JAQGAB010000963.1:0-20049 GCA_034696565.1 Isotomurus graminis | reverse complement strand
TTTACATTTCGGTGGGAGACATTCTACTCCCTCCTGAAGCATACACAGTAACGTTCGCCACTACTTCTACTACTCGTGCTCCAGAAACATCTACGACATCGTCGCCGCCATGTGGAACTCCTCAAGAAGACTGTTTTGTGAACGTCGTGGTGGATCCAGATTTCAATGAGGAATTCATAGAGGATCTGTCGTCATCAGAGGAATCGCACACAGTAACGTTCACCAGTACCCCTACTACTCCTGCTCCAGAATCTACGACGACGTCGTCTTCGCCATGTGGAACTCCTCAAGATGTCTGTTTTGTGAACGACAAGGTGGATGCTGATTTCAGTGAGGATAGTGAGGAATTCATGGAGGATCTGTCATCATCGTCAGAGGAATCGCTTATTGGAAGCAGCAATGAAGATCCTGAAGAAGAAGAAGGAGCGTCGGTTTCAGAAGAATATTACGTGGAAAAAATAATCCTCATGAATTACCAGCTAGTAAAAGATGAGCATAAAGTTCTCCGTCCTCGCACCAAGTTTTTCGTCAAATGGTGGGAGTGGCCTCAGTAAGTCTTTTTCATTTAATTAAACTACCCACACGTTATGGAGGTTTTTTACGAGTTTGTTTCATTTTCAGAGAACACAATTCATGGGTTTATGAAGATGACATGGGATCTGATGGCGAGATTATCATGGCTTTGAAAGCCAACCTGGCAGAAACACTTGAGTACATTAACTCCAAGGAAGATGCAGACAAACATTTGAATTTAAGTGGTACCGAAACACAAGAATCTACCAATTCTTATACTGTATGGGTGAATTGTCCTGATATTCAGGAACCGTCACTAGATCTATTAAGAGATTTTAATTAACTTGTGCATGTTGTTTTGTTTGGTATTTACTGTTGAGTATTATTCGTAAGCTGATTTCACTGTTGTGTAAAAAAGTTTTGTTTGTATTATAATCCAAATGTTTATACAATTTTAATCATGAATTTAATACGGTCATTTATTGAATAATGATTATATTATAATGTGCTAATTTCTTTAAGTCGCTGTGTTTGGTCAGAAATCAGTAAAGTAAACCAACTCCACACACGAAATAGTACGTTTCATATTATGTCCATTATTATCATATGAATGAAACTAGAGCTAATTGATCATTAGGTATATTGAGGTGTAGACTGATAAGTTTCATAGTTAAATAGTAAGATGTACAAAAGAGCAGTAGCAATCTCCGATATCTGTAAAGCAATAAGTAGTAACAAAATTGTAGGGGTTTGGATTGTACGCACCAGTATCGAGAATTCCATTAACACTGAAAATAATTAGTAAGTATTAACTTTAGAGGTTAATCCCATCCACCAAATATATTTATTATTCCATGACCATCTGCTTCTCAAGGAGATAAGTCACGTTGAGGAAAGATTACCGTTTGTAGGAACGTGTAGGAAGACTTTGCTGAGATACTAATGTTACAATTACAATTCTGTTTGCTACTATGTTGATGTTAGATCAAAGCTTGTCACTAACTTTTAATACCTCATAAAAGAGATGTGTTTACTAATAACTAAAACAGTAGTCGAATTATCTTTACGCTTAGTTGAGGTTCTTGTTGCTTTCAACCTATCGTCATGTACAGCTCGTACCTTGAATTACAACAGCTATTATTTTATTCTTGCTAGCTAACTAAATATGGGAAAGGTAGATCAAAACTCCGAGGAATTTTTTGCATGGAGAAGACTACACTTAAGCAAAGCAAAGTTATCTGGAATCACAGAGATTTCTGCGTTGATGTCTGGATTTGCAGTGGTATGTTCTTAGGAAACGTAATACAACTTAACTTTCTTAATCAATTCTTCTGTACTTTCAGGTTGCGACAGTGGAACTTCAAATTAACGACGATGCGAATCCGTACCTCTTGTCAGCATTTACTATTGTTACAGCCCTCCTAGTATGTACAACAATGTTAGCCCTAATGATCTCAACATGTATTTTGCCGTACATTCAAGTGATAGCCAAGTTAGGCCCCAGTCACGTCCAAGCTCGGGAGTCTCCGCATGACCAAATGATGTACTTCATAGACTTATCATGGGTACTGGCAAACACCATCTCAATATTCCTCTTCACCCTGGACGTCATCTTACTTAGTTGGATCAAATTCACTTACTTCTCAGTCACAGCGTCAGTTGCTGCAACGGCGATAATGATACCTGTTCTTTTAATCATTCTCGTATTTGGAGTTGTATTCTACAGAAAAATTATCAATCATCAGTACTCCCTCATGAATTCTAAATGCGATGAATTAGAAGAAATGAAAAAGAGAATCGATTCTCATTCAAGTCCAAGTGTACCACCTGTTTTTGTTGTATAGAGTAAAGCATTTGGATTCCAGTATGTTGACTGCTTTTGTAATATATTTATTATGAATTTACTTGGTTGGTTAATCCGCTTCACTATTTAATGTATGAAAGAATATTTTTTGTGAATAAGTGGATAAGTCTGTCTCTGGCTGCTCTCTGTGCGTAAGGGTCTGGATCGGTGTGTGTAAAGTTTACTACTTGTGAAGCTCAACCAGCTCAACTCACCTGTTGCGTGTAGATAATCTAAACCTTATCTTAAGCACAAACATCATTAAAGTAAAAACTGTTAGGGAAGCACGGGATTCAAACTGCTAAATGTTGACCTCCATTTTGGGTTACAAAAGACTCGATTGCTGCAATCAACATCCTGCAATGTCCAAAATATTATTATCAAACGAAGTTTTTGAATAAACTGCAAAATTAAAAATTGTAAGAGTCTAACTGCTTCTGATTCTTCACCTTACTGTTTGCAACTCATCGTGTTCATCGGTCAGTTTTACTTTGTGAAACATTCGTAAAATGTGGAAGCTTGTCGTATTTTAACATCAGTTCTTGCTCCAGATTCGTGATTACATTATTTAGACTAGAAACAGTATAGCAGTAAAATATACTTAAAATGAAGAAGAGTCAGTCGCAAGTTAGCACTGTGCCTGAAGATGTAATTAATTCCCCAGAATATCTTTCTTGGAGAAGACTTCAACTGAGCAAATCAAAATTATCAAATGTTGCTGAAATGGCTTCTTTCATGGCAGGGTTTGCAGTGGTAAGGCATTTCCAATTCATTAACTTTCCTACGGACTTTTAACTTTATGATCCTCCAGGTCGCCACTGTTGAACTTCAAATCAACGAGGATGATGCAAATCCAATTCTTCTTACATCTTTCGCAGTTACTACAGCACTTCTCGTGGGCACATCGATGATAGCAGTGATAATCGCTACATGTGTCCTTCCCCATATTCAAGCTGTGGCAAAACTATCCCTTATTTCTGAAGCCAAACAGTCTCCGCACGATAAGATGAGTCGACTTATCGACATTGCATGGGTTCTGGCCAACACTGCATCCCTGTTTCTTTTCACACTGGATGTCATTTTAATGTGCTGGATAAAGTTCACCTATTTCTCAAAATGGGCCCCCGTTGCAGCAACAGTTATCATGGGTCTATTATTTATAGAATTAATTTATTATTATTTCTTCTATATCTTTCTATTATTTATAGGTCCTGTTCTCGTCTTAATTCTTCTGTTTGGAGTTATATTCTATAGAAAGATAATCAAGCACCAATACATCATATCCAATATGAAATACCAAGAACTCGAAAAATTAAAGGAGGAAATTGAGAGGCAAAGTGAAGTCTTCCAGTTCTCCAGGACACAATCGTTGAGGTCAGGAACAGTTGGCTTTCACTTCCATTCATCCCCCGGAACAAGTCATCGCTCAAGCATTTCTTCAAGTAATTCTTGGTCCAATAAGTCTGGTGCAAAAAGTTCTGCTTCAGTTTACACAGTTTAAGTTTCGTATTAAAAAACGCAAATAAGGTTTATTGTACTGTAATTTACAAAATATACAAAAGTTATCCTACCAAACCATTGAGTGAAGCTTAAACTTCAGTGTAGCACGTTCTGTTGGTGGCTTCCACATAACCCCGGACGCATTTACACTGACCTTTATCCTTTGACCCTCTATATTTATCGCAAAATGCTCCATCCACACAAAACCCTGAGTCTTCGTTGTCTTTCAAGGTACATGAGGATCCTACAAGACCCCTACATCGCTTCTCCACTTCGTCATAAATCTTCAAATCATCTTCACACTGACACCTTCCATCGATGCAAAAGAGTGGAGCTAACTGATCACACTTGATAGAATTGCTTCTCGTTCCCTTTGAGTCTTTAGTTGTTATCTCAGCTTGACAAATCCTTCCGTAGGTTAAGTCACACTTCCTGTCTTCACTTTCCACTGTCCCTTCAGGGCACTTGCATTGAGAGAATTTACCATTCTGTACGCAAACTGCTGGCCTTTGGCAGTATATTGGGGTAGAGTTAGATTCCTACACAATAATGAGGGTTAAAATCACATCTTGTTAAGCTTGGATCAGAATTAAGTCACACACTTACCTTGCCATAGACATCACTTCCTTTGTACGTGCAAGGTCCACCAACAAGACTGTAGCAGTCTTTTAACCCATCATCGTAAACCTGGTGATCCTTGTACCTGCAGGCACATATGCCATCCCTGCACTTGAAATTGTGGAGACATTGCGAGTCCCTGAAATCGCACAGTCCCCCGTGTCCTACTTGGCACTCTCCTTTCTGTGACATCGTGAAACCTGGAGCACATGAACACCTTGTGTCCTCCCCGCTGTACTCCTCATACGAATCAGCACTGTGACCACCGTAATATCCACGGCAAAGAGCATTTGTCGTACACAAATCATTGAGACAAGGCTTCTCAGCAAGTCCAACGCATTGCTGATGGTCATAATTGTAAATCGCCAAGTCTTTATCACACTTGCACTCATTATCAACGCATGAAAGGTGCATGTCACTCCGACAGTCGAAATTCTGTCGACATGGCTCACCAAATAAACCTTTCGGGACACAAGATCCATTTGAATATTCAGTAAATGTAGATTCACATTTACACAATCCAGAAACCGTGTCACAACGAGCGTTTTCGACGCAATGAACTTCTTCATGCCAACTCCTATACTCTTCGATAACAGTGAACTTGCATTTCTCTCCTGCAAAGGAAACGCATCCATGAAGTCTAAGGTCGTAGGTCATGGAATCGGGTTTCATGCAAAGACAAGTGTTGTTCTGACATGTAAGGGTGGCCAAACTATTGCACCTTATTAGTTTATTGTCACAGTAGTCACCATAATTGGCTCGAGACGCACAGTGGCAAGGGCCAATGACAAGTATGCAGTACAATGAAAGCACAAGGATATCAAACTGTGATCGATGCATTGTATATAAAGTTCTTTGTACTTCAAGTGAATAAGTTATTACTGTGCAGTTGGATAAGGACAATGTTCTATAAGAAATAAGTCTGACATTTAAGGAAGTATGCGTGTGGAGATGTGATGTTTACAAGGAAGTCAGGAGTCATAGGTTATCAACAACTCTGTCGGTTCTTACATACATGTGGAGATTGTGCAGGGTTAATTTTATATCACAAGTTTATTGTATGAAGCTCATGGAAGTTACCCGGAAGAACAGTTGGTTTTACTGATCATCCTGTATGTCTTCATAAGTTCATTCACATTCATGATCGCTTACTATGTGTATTATCTTCCAGTGTCACAAGGAGCTTAATTGTTCACAGAGTCGAAGCCGAAAGTGTCTCTCATTTGTCTAAATAACGGTGCAAATGGGGAGTTTGGTCTGAATAGCACTGGAGGGTATCCAATGGGACTATTTATGTAAACTGTTGTAGATCCTTGAAGAACAGTCTCAGTGGAGTTCCACAACTCTACCCATCCTTCTGCGTCTGATGGAAGGTAAACTTCCCTTCCAACCTGTATCAGTACAGCCCAGAGATGCATTTTAAGACGAAATAAATAATTATATTTTGTAGGTCATTACTGAATTCCTAGAGTGGATTGGAGCAACAAGTAAATCCCGACCGTACAAGAACGAGTAGTTGAAGTCGTAGCTCTGAGGGTCTGATTCATAGTGCAGGAACAAAGGCCTCATCAGGGGAACTCCAGTCTCAGCGTTTTCTTTTACAATAGACTTTGTGTAGTTTGAAAGCATTACAAACATTCTGGTTAAGCGACCAAATTGCTGCCATGTGTCAGCGTCTGTATAGACCTGGTGGTTAGCAGCGGGCTGATTTCCTAAATAGCATATCATACATATTAAAAAGTCACAACTTCGGACTTCTATTTCTTGACACGTAGGCTCCCTCACCTTCGTGAGTTCTCATAATAGGATTAGAGAAAACAGCATACTCCGCTGACCTTAAAAGTAACTCTTTCGTTCGGACAAGATTTAATATAGGAAGGGTTGTGTAGCCCCCTATATCAAAGTGGAAGAGTCCCATCCCACTCATGCCCGCAGAGAGACCTTTAATTTCAATTTGATTAGTACTATTACGAGAAATTGATTACACACGGGTACCAATAATAACAGAGACAGTCCAAGATTCCAACCTGCAGTGATAGTAGATGGAAGTCCGTCTGAAAGACTCCAATCCACATTCTGATCTCCACCCCACAACATCGTAGAATATCTACTGCTACCACTTGAACCTGATCGTGTCCAGAACATGACTTCACCCAAAGCGTTCTCCTGTTCAACAGCGTCCCTGTTGAATTCATAGTATTTAAAAAAAATAAATACAAATAGGTCATTTGATCAACACTATTAATCAACATTACATATATACCGATTAAGTTTCGCCCACAAAGTTGGCAGTTGGTTGTGTCTCTCGAGCTCGTCGAATTTTACAGTGTCATTAATGGTGGCTGAGTCTAAAGGTGTATACTCCCCAAAGTCTGCCATCCATCCGGAGAATCCAAACCGTATCATATTCTCCGAAATTATATTCTTGTACCACTCTGCCCCGTCTGTGTTCCAAAAGTCTACCGTTCCACAGAAAAAGTCTCCAAAATCTTGAACGTAAGTTTCATCAAGTGCCTCTTGTTTTCTCAGAAATACTCCTGCAGCATCGCCTTCTTTGAATAAGTCTCCTTCAATATTCAATGATGGATTTATGTATCCCAAAGTCCGGATTCCCTTAGTTTGCTTCAACTCAGTGATGACTTCATCAAGCCGTGGGTACCAAGTAGAGTTCCATTTCCAATTCCAAAATACTCGGGTTCCAAAACTAGTAGAGATTTTACCAGACCAATCTTGAATCCACATAGCACTTACACGTACATCGTTCTCTTCAGCTTGTCTCAAATATTCAAGCATTTGATCAGTTCCTCCTTGAACCCCAAGGATTGCTCCGTTGTAAACCCATTCTGGAAGCTCTGGTTGTCTTCCATAAACCTGACTAACCTTACTCACAAGACTTAAGATACTTGTGTCATCTACAATAAAGTATCCTTCAATACTTGTGGTTTGAAAGGAGATCTCCGAGTACAAGTCATTCTGAAAGTCAAATACTGAATATGCTTTGGACTTGATTCCAAAGAGATACCGAGACTGAGCAGAAATGTATGATGACTGAGGGTAGTACGTAAAGTCGTAGTCACCTCCAGCTCCTGGTTCCCCAAGCTCTACAAGTTGGGTTAACAAGTCTGACTTGTTTCTCCCGACTCCTGGAAATTAATGGAAATTATTGAAGACCCGGCTACATAATGTACCTTAAATATATTCATTCAACCTTGTTCGCGAGTCCAAATAGTGTAGTTGTACCCTTTCAGATCGAAATGTGTGTATTGCTCTCCTAGGCCATACAAATGTTCATCAGGAGTGGAGACAGTACGAAGAATAATACGGTTAAAACTTTCTTCGCCTGGATCAGTCAAGTCTATTTTGAAAGAGCACGACACGTCAACTCCACTAAGCTTGTCACCTTCCCACAGTTGAAGCCGAACTCCCTTTCATAAAACAAGGAGTTAATTATTATGAATTCATGCTCAAGGGCTATGTCTATTTGGTTCCCGTGTAACTCATACTTGTGTCGAGGAAACGCTGCTTGTAAGGTCAACAAAGATCGTCTCCCTCCCATTGACATCTTCGTACTTTAGTGAGTACAGATCCAACCCCACTGGCTCTATTAAGTTTGACTCGTTGATGATAAAATTTCCCTGATTCTCTTCAAAGTTTAATGAAGTTTGGGCGATATAAATCGCTGGACTGGATGCATCATGCTCAATTAACTAATCAAGTATTCAAGGAAATTACATAATACTATCAGAATCTGCATGTTATTGTTAAGACACCTCTACCTTGACTGACGAGTTTATAGACACCACAAATCCGCTTTCAGTAGTTTCAACTACCAATTCTGCTTTTGAAGTTCCTATTAAGAGAACTAAAGAAACCAGCCAAAGTGTTGTTAAAGCCATTTTCCCAAAGTGTCTGTCCCAATCCTAAGGCACGCTTATGTAAAACTAAAATCATACGTAAGCCATTCCATTAATCTTCTTAAACTGTATTCTTATCTTATCCACATGATTGATGTACAAGCAAATCACTTGAAATCATAAAAGTTCTGATAAGCCCAACTCTCGTTATATAACAGTGAATATAAATAACAGTGAATACATATTGTACGTCCGTCAGAGGTGATCATCCAGACCCAGTTCCCAAAGACAATGCATATTTTACATATCTATGTAATACGCGGAATCTCCAATGATATCCCCAATAAAATATTGCATAATACAAAATATATGCATTTCATTTGTTTATTACTAAGCACTAAAATGTATTTGTTAATTTATTTGATTGGGTGCAGTAAGTTGGAATTTGATCCGGTGTATGCGTATGAGAGAAAAATAGACATCTCGATATGTCACGTCCTATTCCCAAATCAGAGTTCAGTCCACATCCATTCCATCTCGTAATCTTCTGACTTAATATTTTTCCCACACAACATCATCGCCATTTTCTCCATCGATTTCTAATGCACGAGCATAGCTTTCTTAATCCCATCGGCGATGCTGTGCCCCACCAGCTGTTCGGTAATAGCTAACGACCATTCCAATGCAGTTCCAGGTCCCCGACTTGTAATAAGGTTTCCATCTATTACCACTCTGTCCTCCTTGTACTTGTACAGATTCCCTTCAATCATCTTGTCCTTAAATGCCGGGTACGAAGTAAGTTTCTTCCCAACCCCGATTCCGTGCTTTTTCAACGCAGTAGGACCTTAAAATCCAGCCAATAATAAATCTTCCAGGACACATAGGACCTTCCACAAAATTGTAAAACCAATTCATTGTAAGTTACCAGCACAAATGGATGCAATAATTCTCCCAGCCTTGTCCTGTTCCCTCAGCAGTTCTCCAAGTTCTTCAGAGGCCACGAAGGCTTCAGCTCCCTTAGCTCCTCCAGGAAGAATAATGGCGTCGTATGGACCTCCATTCTCCGCCTTAGCAAGGGAAGTCTCTACCCCCACAAGGACCTTCCTGGAGCATACTTGAATTCCAGAACTCAAGAGACCGGCAACTGTCACCTCAACCCCCGCACGACGTAACACGTCGATGGGTGTAACTGCCTCGATCTCCTCAGTCCCCTCAGCCACCACTATCAAAGCTGTCTTTGCAGTCATCGTTCCCAAACTTCTGACACACAAATACGAAGGTCGGGAAACAACTTTCTTTACTACGGAGAAAGCACTCAGCATGGAGTTGATGTGCGCACTTTTACCAACACGCACCACTGTTGGCACAGTAGGAGTAAATAAAGTTCACAACAAGCTCAAAGCTCAATTCATGATCATGTGAGTCTTTATATGACTGTAGCAAACCGCAGCTTAGATATACATACGCACATGATTTTCTATGATCTTCGATGTAATGTAAATGTAACGCTGTAGATCGAGAACTCTTTACAACTGCAATTTAACCATTTAAAATTAAAATTTAAGATTTATTAATTTGTCCCACACCGTTTTAAACTTAAAAACTACACAACACTACATAAGACAGGAATGAATGCATTGCAGATACAGAAATCAATGACCACCTTGTCCATATCTAAAATGAAAGTTAATCATCTAAGGAATTACAATATATTAATATTTAACTCCTTTATACTCCACATCAGCGTCCAGTAGCTTCCTCAGCAATACCATTTCCATTAGCGTGCTTTCCATTTACACCGCTATTTCCGTTGGAATCACCCATTTCTCCTTTGTATCCATTGGGATTCATAGTCTGCCATCGCCAGAAGTCTTCACCTACAGTTATTCATCGTATTTTAGTTGGAATGGAAGATCTAAATATGTCATTGCTGTAAGTATCGAAAAGCTTGTTGCAATATAGCGGAGAAGCTTTGTACAAAAATGCAGATGCAAAATGTGAATCAAGTAGCAAAACTAAAAGTACGAAAGTAGGAATACATACACATGCGAGTCAAGTCGTACTGAGCTTTCCAGCCCAATTCAGTGAAAGCATATTGTGGATTAGCATACATAGCGACAATGTCCCCTTCACGTCTGTCTTTCAAAATGTACGGAATTTTATTCCCAGAGACGGACTCAAATGCCCGTATCAAGTCAAGGACAGAAGAAGCCTTCCCTGTTCCTATGTTATACACCTAAAACAACAATTTCAATCGGAGGGTTTAGTTGCTTATTAGTCAAATGCTGCAAGTCAAATGTTATAATAAATGTACTTTATACGATTAAATAAGTTACTTAATAAATACCGTGCTGCTATATATTAGTTGCATGTCAAGGTCAATTAAAACGTGTAATTTCAAATTCACTGCGTTAATCCTTTCCTTTCCTCAAGATGCAATAAATATTGTGCAAAAACGTGACGTAACAAGACAAGACCTTTAACCCCGTGAGTGAGAGCAGACTCCATATAGGCTCAAGACAAAGTATTGGACTTGGACAAAAACAAAGATTTGGAAATGATTCTACAGAAACTACTGCGCAATGTGCATTGTTACGAGGAATTCGATGACTTGGTCCTTACACATGGTGTTGAGGTCATACTTAGGCACCCACTCGAGCTCACTCAACGCGCGTTTAGAATCGCAAATCAAAGTGCCAACGTCTCCAAATCGCCGTTCACCCTGAACCAATGGAACTTTTGTTCCTGTGGCTTTCTCAAATGCTTTAACCAAATCGAGGACAGAAATTCCTCGTCCCAGTCCTTAAGTATGCGTTACATTAAAACAAAGTTTAGGAACAAGTTTAAATGGAAATGGAGTCTAATGAGATTTCTACTCAGCTCGTGGTCACGTACCTATGTTGTATACCTGCTCATTGGGGGCGAGGTGAGAAGGAAACAAGGAAGTAATTAGTTTGTTCATTAAAGTTTCATCATAAATCTCATTATACTGATACTCTTAATAGATTTGTCATTTATGTACAGCATTAGTTGTTCAAATACCTTGAAGCGGAGGTCAGGAGTAGATAAGATTTTCCTCAAAGCTGCAACGTGGCCTGAAGCCAAGTCCATGATGTGAATGTAGTCTCGAACTCCAGTACCATCGGGAGTATTGTAATCGCTGCCAAAAATAGTCACATGCGGACGCTTTCCAAGTGCGACCTGGGGGCCCAAATTGCAGTTTTGGTATACTCCGATTCTTTACGATATATTAAGAAGATTAGATCAACATACCGATGATATGAAGGGCATAACATTTTGAATTTCTTTTGTGGGGTCTTCTCCTATCAAACCAGATGGGTGAGCACCAACAGGGTTAAAATATCGGAGTGAAATGATGTTCCATTTCTGTTTAAAGATTAAGGATTAAACAGTTAAAAAAACATACTGGACCATTTTTCATAGCTAGTTTTGTAGCATTGAATTTTCTTACTGGGTTAGATTTAGATAAATCCTTTAACATCTCTTCAATGAAGTATTTGGTCCGTCCATACACATTTGTAACATTTCCGGTGGGATGATCTAAATACAAGGAGCATTGGTATTGCAAATCCGTAAGTTGCTGGATTTTAAGCTCATCAGACTTTACCTTCTTCAATTGGGAGTTTCTCAGGGTCCCCGTAGACACAACAAGAGCTAAGAGTAAATGCAATTGTCGTTTATATGTAAAACTAGAAGAATTATTAGTTTTAAGTAAACAGAAGTACCTGGAAAACACCAAGTCGAAGCAATCCGATGCTTGCATAGCCTAAACATTAACAACACTCAACATTCCTTTCATTGTTCTAAATACAACAAGAAACACGTGTAATTTCAAAATCATACCTCCAGCAGATTAATAGTTCCAATCAAATTGTTCTTGTAGTATTGCAATGGAAGCTGCATTGACTCGCCAACTGCTTTCAAAGCAGCAAAGTGAATTACACTGTCAATCTTGTGCTGTTCAAATAGCAAACATATTTTTGTTAGTAAAATCATTTCACTGTTCTCAATTCAATTCTCAACAATTCTCAGCTGTACCTGCTCGAAAATCTTTTTAATTCGATCAGCGTCCAGAAGGTCACATTTATAAAATGTCACAGGCTTCCCTGTGATCTTTTCTACTCTTTTCAGAGCTGGAGCCGTACCATCTTCAGTTTCCACCCTGAAAATGACAATGTTTGAGTTCGCTACTTTTTCCTAGCCCTATGCATGCAACTAGACCTTTGTAAACTTACGAGTTGGTAAAGTTGTCCGCAGCAATGACATTGTAACCTGCATTAAGCAATTCCACACAGCAGTGGCTTCCAATGTAACCAGCACCTGGAAAAATATGTTAGCCAGGTAATTCCCAATATATTAATTAAACGATCTTCCAACTCACCACCGGTGACAAACACAGTTTTTCCAGCCATCTTGTCAAATAAAATGCTTCTAGGAGAGTAATTTCTAGTTTAAGTGAGCACTACAGGTTCCCCTCGACCTTGTCCTTCACCTGTTCACCTATGAATGCTGCACTGGGTTAAACAAATCTGAAACCCTTTCCACTTTCCACACAATAGGAAGCCTCTTACTTTGGTGAATGGTGGTTGTGAATGTAAAGTAGTTCCTATCTGTTGGAATGGATGACACGGTGGAAGAAAACACTCTGCAAAGGTACACATAAAAAGGAACATGAATTCATAAATGCAAAGATGGGTTCTTTATTACACTAGAACACATTTTATCGAGCTAACCACACACCACATGGACTCTCTTGTCAATTGATAGACAACTCTTCCTAGCAGTTAAACAAATAGACTATGAGTGAGTAGTGAGTAGACCGTAGACACATGAGTATTGCTTGTACAAGTGACCTTCAAAAATTAATCCTAACTGCAATCTAATACCCCATTAGTGGGTTAGCTATTAGCTTGTGTATTCCGAATTGAGTTTAACTTCAATTGACGTATGTTAAATAGATTAATAATAACCCAGTATTCTTAGTGCACTGATAAATAGATCGTGTCAACTCATTAATTCGCTGTGATCTTCTGTATGAATATGAATTATGAAAGAGTGTAGATTTTCAGTCAAACATGGAATCGGTGATAATTACGTGCAGAAGTTTGAAGAAGAGTGAATTGAATGTAGCAAGCTCAATAGATCCGCTAAACTAAAGGAATGGATTGATTCAAACGTGGAATGCAAATACTTGCTCAAAATTCTGTACATGCGAATGATACGAGGGTGATTAAATGACTTCTGTTTAGAATTACAAGATCACGTAGTCCATCCGGTCTTAAAGATCTTTCTTATTGCACATCCCATCCATAAGTTGGCATGTCCAGTTGTATGTTGTATGTGTGCAGTGTATAATTAATTCTTGGGTTGCCTGTGCAAAGGGAATAAAGATGGTTCAACTTTTGCATGGCTAAGATGTATAACAAGCCTTATATACACTTGTTTGTCAAGAATTCGTACGAAGCAAAAACCAGTGGAAGCAAAAACTACTTGTAAGAGTATTTCGTATCACGAATGCTATATAGTATTCCGATTACTTTTACTACATGGAGATTTCGGGGTGCTGGCTTTTCCGATAATATTTATTGTTATGGTCTTCATTATTCTTCATCATTAATCTGCTTTAGATCTTTGAACTTCTCATGGTTGATTTGAGTTCAATAAAGTACCGGACCAATTCAAGAGATTCCTGTCACCTTTGTGTGATCTTAATTTCTACAACTTGTTGAAAAATGTATTCTATTGTAAATTGCAACAATCCCTTTACTATTATGTAAAGATTTTGTATTTTACGCAGCATTTTCAACAAGAGACGCTTATTACTTCACCAGAGCTTTATTCAGTAAAAGGATTTACAGCATTTATTCCGGTTTGAGTTACTCAGGCTATATTAGTTTACATAAGGCACTTCATTATTTGCATCACTAGCAGAATACTTGATCCCTGGACAAAAGTATGATTGAGTTTATATTTAGAATAGAATGTCTTTTATATGAATCAGCAATAGCAATACAAATTGATGTACGAGTACTCACTGCTGAACCGAAGGCTTGTTAGAAAACAAATTACTTTCATATTGTATGTAGCGGTCCAACTGGTCATAGAAATTTTCCAAATCGACAGATATGATGGTTATTGATGATTTTAAGAAACTCTTGTTTCTGTATAGAAAGTTAAAATAATGCAGATCAATGCATAAGAGAGGATTGCAAGTTAAAAAATTAATTTCGTTACAATATGCATGTGGCGATCAAACATGCTAAGGCTCCACAGTAATCTACCTAGTACTTGATTTGTAGAAATATTTGTATGTTAAATAATTTCGAATTTCAAACTGAACTGGGCTTTACCAGGTTCTATATACATAACTATGGGAGTAGGTCTATAAATACTATAGTAGAGCTAAATGATTAGTTCTTAAATAGGAGTAGTTGATTAAGTCACGTTAACTAGTCACAATAAGTTGATTAAAAGTTTTTTCACTCGGACGGCAACGGCGATGACGGCTGAAATACACTGTTGGGTGTGAATGATACTATTTCTTCGTAGACATATTCTGTAAATTAAAAATTATTCGGCATTTGTTCAATATGTCTACAGCATTTCAACTTATGAAAATATTTCATACTTCTCCAAGTCTCCAGTGGAGCTTCCATGTCTTCAAAACTTTGGTCGTACGGATGGGAAGACGGTTCATCTGTTGGATCTGCATACTGGGCAAGATACGGGTGTCCCAACGCTAATTCCGCTGTAATTCGTTCTTCTGAGTCCAATTCCAACATCTTTTCCAGGAGATCAATTGCTGCAATTTACCAAAATACGACTTTACAATTCCTTGAATTTTAAGTTTGAAGCGCACAGTCGATAATCATACAAAGAGCGTACCAAGTGGATTCGCCCCTTTAAAAACTTCTCTGAAGTCCTTCTTCTTCATCGGAGGCAGCGATCGAATGTAGACACGAGCCTAAAACCAAAACCAACAAGATCAAGTCAACCGTATTTTAAAACTCCCAATTCTAGTTTACAGCAAAAGCCAATACAGGTTGAGGATGAAGAAAAAAGTTAAGGGAATTATTTAAAATCCATTTTGAAAAGCTCAATTGCTGCAAGTACCTCTTCAGAACACATTCGTTCGAGGAGGTCATTCCTGGGTGACCCGGTCAACATCATTATTCGGAGCAACTGGTCGATATCTTTACAAGTTGTGAGCAAAAGTTAAGGAGAATATGCAATATCATTTTAACGACACATATTTACACTGTTACAATTTACAAAGTGCTATGATGTCTTAAATATTCATTGTGTATTGTGGCATTTACTTTGAAAACCTTTCAAAATGAATTTTCATAAGAGATTACTAGAATGATAATTGCACGAGCATTGTAAGCATAATTAATGTATACTATTTATAAGTTAAATACTCAGAAAATCATCAGAATTACCGGCTCGCTGGATATTTTTTCTAGGAGCGAGTCTTTAGGTTTTCCAAGTAACTCCATTATCAAATTTAACTGGTTTATGTCTAAAGTAGGAGTGAAAAGTGTTGCGGAAAGTTAAGGAAAATGTTTAGCTAATTTTAGAATTAAAATGGAAAGTTAACAATATTATAATAATTAAGACAGTATTGATATGGTGTGTGATATGGTAAGAATAAGTAAAAATAGTGCGAAAAGGATACGGTCAGTTCCAGGGAAGATAACACGGCCGGTCAGACATTCTGCGAAAATACATCCAACGCTCCAAATGTCCACTAACGAATCACATACACATTTACAGTTGATTTTTTTCATGAGAAAGTTTAATTTTGTTTCTTATGGAAAAATTGCCTGTTTGATTGTAGTGCATCCAATTGAGCATAATTTCTGGAGCTCGGTACCATCGGGTGGCAACATACCCAGTCATTTCTGTTTCTGTTGGTCTTGCTAACCCAAAGTCAAGGATTCTGAGTTCGCAGTCTTCGTTTACTGCAATATTGGACGGTTTCAAATCCTAACAGGAAACAAATGCCAAATACAACCTGCGGGGATTTGGAGTGCAGTCGTGGTCACTTAAATATGCATACCCTGTGAATAATTCCAGCAGAGTGAATGTACTTGAGGCCACGGAGAATTTGGTAGACGAGAAACTGAACATGCTCATCAGAGAGTTTTTGAGTTTTTATGATGTTATTTAAATCTGCACCCATCAGTGGAGTTACCAAGTACCTATAAGTGTGACATGAAATCAATACTGGCTACTGAAGTAGAGAAACTTCAGGTAGCTTATAATAGTTGGAGAAAGGTACATACACATCTTGAAACTCGTCGTCCAGCGCTGTTGCTGGAGTGAACACATCCAGAAGCCCAATTACCTAAAATTCAAGAAACTTTTTATATGAATTTTGTACTCTATAATAATTGCTGCAGCTTACATTTTCATGGTTCATATGCTTCAACATTCGTACTTCCCTGTATGTCCTCTTAGCATGAGTTGCTGATTGGAAAGGCCTCGCTAACTTTTTGATAGCAACTTTCTCCAAAACATCTTTCCCGGACTCGTCTTGCTTCACTATTTCTGTAGAGCTGAAACCCAAAGGAACACATCAAGCATCGTATTTGATGTCACTCATTGTTATTTAGAAACAGTATTGGAACGGATCTTAACCCTAATTGTTTATATTTTAGCATTTTGTCACTCTTATTCATATAAGAGTACATTAAATTAACAGCACACTTAAAATATTAAAATCTCACCAAACTTGTCCATAAGCTCCACTTCCAATGGGCAAAGGATTTTTATACTTTTCAGGAAGTGTCCATTCTGTCTTGTTAAGTTCTATTTTGTAAAAGACCTGAAACGGTGGCCTTCTTTCACTCATTTCACCATGAATTAAAATATTTCATCAGAGAAGTAAAGTATTAACTGTTAATGTTACAGCTTAAGTATTAAATTAAAAACTAAGAAATTTCAAATTCTTCTGCTATACTTTAAAAAAGATTAAAATATAGATAATTTCCACCGAGAGATGTGGAAAGAAGAATATTTCAAGGCTAGAAGAGCTTGTAGTGTTGTGTTTAGCTATCCATGAGCTCTTTTATTTTGGCACTTGTTTCTTGCTTAACCAAGCGGGGAGTCAAATGAAGTCAAATAAAAATTAAATGTAAACGAGAAAAGAAAAGGGTTTAAAATAAATAGGATGGAGTTAATGTTACAAGATGTGAGTCACGCAGCTCGCGGGAGAGCTTCACTTTCTGCTTAAATACATTTACTATATTATAGTTGACTTCAGCTGCACACAAACTCAACCTTTTACCTGTTGAACTGTTTTTTGTCTTTCCATGTTTCCCTTGTATATAATGTATATCATGTTTTTCATCAATGTGAGCGCACATGGTCATTAGAACCTCACACCCAGCATGGCTAACAAGCAAGGGTTGAACCTTCCCATTCTCTAACATTATATATATTATTGTAACAAACATACTTAAACAGCTTTAGAGCCTGTGACACTAAATCCAACAGGGAACCAAGATGTGAATAATTAAATGTTTTTATTCAAATGTAGATCGAGTTTTAATAATTCATAATCATTTATGCTCAACTATTTATTATATAGTTTCCACTTGCATCCATTCATTCCTCTAAATTTTCTCAGCTTATTCATGTGGGAAGCCCAAAATTTGACCTAATCGAAGATAACTTCCGAATGAAACGAATATATAATTGGGTTGTGACTTCGTTAATTTCAGTTCCACGAATGTCCTGAAATCTCAGCTGAAGCACGTCGAGGATTCGGTATTCCCTGTAGTGTGGGAATGCATGTCATGAGATTTTGTGGAATTTTCGTACCCGGCTGCTCATGTGTTCATATCATTCCGGACGAAGTTCATTCGATTCCAGCGAAAATTTTAGTAGTTGCTAGCGGTGGACATAGAGCCAAGTCTCGCCCTTTATATATATATTGCATTTTGATTTGCACATCGGATGTTCAACCCATTTCTCTGTTGTATATTCGCTAGCTTTGTGGGTTCCATCCTTGCTTCTAGTCCCCAACACTTAAGATCCACCACCACCACTGACTGGAAACTTGCTGAAAATGATATGAAAGAGAATACAAGAGGAGAAAACCCAGCAAAAGGATGGATGCATATGCCATGACATTCCATATGATTTCATGGCTCCACTTATATTATATCAAAAGAGGTTTGAGTTACTCCTTTCCCTTAGCTAGCTGGATATGGGATCGGCAAACAAGGTGACTTGCCTCTACACTCCTTTCCATTAATGCTAAACATCTTAGTTAGCAGACCCCCTCCTATCGTAAAGGAACTTGGATAAGTAGGTAAGTATGACTACGTTCAGTGTTAAGAAAACCTGCAGTTTATATATTCACTTACACATCTATACTATCGTGCACATTCACTATTGACTATCTTCCTTTTATTTCAGAAAGATTCTCTTAATCAGCATGTGCAGTATTTTTTAATGTGTTGTTTTTTGCTCCTTAAATAACCTGTACCTATGTAGACTTCAACGTGTGTGTGGATTGAGCTAGTTTAGCGAGTCATCAGTAGATTCCCTTATCCTTAAAAAAATTCTTAGAAAAATAAACAAATTACTTCATATTACTCAAACACACATAGCACGTCATTCATTCCTCAACAAAAAAACCTTTAGGTAATAATATGAACCAGTTGTCAGTTTACAACCAGGTAAAATTAAGCTGCAGTCTGTCTTCATCCTTCCGTAGACTTTGACCAGGGATTTTATTGCACAAGAAGCTCTTCTTAAATTCACTTAATTATTTAAGGATTCGGTTCGGTATCTAAAACCTCATACATTTCTTATCCTACTTTCAGAGAGGGACGTGGTGTGATTGATTCTAATGCAATTACAATTTTCCCATTTTATCCTGTGGTGCTCACAGCTTTCAATGGACTTTGGGCTGACTAACCACTAATCACCAAAGACAGTAGATCGACGAAAACATAAACTATGTTTATATATGTGTAACATAAACTGTAGTGATTGTGCCAAAAATTCTAATTATTGTACAACTTAATCTTTCTATTCACTCCTGACTCATGAGTGACAAATGATTCGTCGAAGTTGTGACTTTGAATTCATTATCTCACATGGCTCAAAGTGATCGCGATAAAAATTAGCACACAACACAAACTACTACAGCCAAAGAACTTAATCGTTAAATTACAGTCCACCACTTCAGATATGAAGTTGTTTTGTGCCAAACTGGAGTAAAAAATACTCAAGTGCAATATATATAACTGAATACTGAATCACATTAAATAAGTGTGTGTGTTACAACGACCTGTTTGTTTCTATACCTGTGTACGTCGTGAGGTGGATAAACATTCTTCTAAAACCACAACTAATAAAATTATTACATCTATTTATCCTAGTGTGTTACAATAACCGGTCATACAGTGCAACACGATTTGTCATTATTACTTCTATTTAACGGCAACCGAGAAAGGTAAATCCCAGTGAAAATAAGCCATCAGGGAGCTTAAAAATTAAAGTCTTAACTCTTATACCTCTTGTTCAAGAAACCAATAAGTACATATTGTATAGCAAACCGACCTAATACACAATAATAATCCCAGCTTTACTGCAATAATCCTGTTGGGCATTTTCCCATTCCTATACCTTCACTCATGAAGGCGAAGGCCTCTACCCGGATTTGCCTTCACTCAGCCTTCA
>JAQGAB010000962.1:0-20066 GCA_034696565.1 Isotomurus graminis | reverse complement strand
CTTATATGCAATTCAGTGCAGTTTATCTGTCCAAAAGATGTAGGCGTCCTTTTTCCCCGTCCCTTCAGTCCTAATAAGGTTAGTGTAATAATACCCAAAGGAATTCAATTCCATACACACGAGTAAATATGAGATAAGCATCATCGTCCACTTGATAGTGACATAATGATCCAAGTGATAAAGAACTAATGCAGGTATTCTATATGTGTGTTACAACAAACTTTATAACTTCAATTAATCTAACTTCCAGTGCCATCTTTAACTTGTACTTATGTTTATGAAGAACGTTACGCAGTTTAGACGTTCCAGTTTGACTTCAAGGGCGTTTTTGTATACAAACAGTATCAATGCGCTATAAAGACTTCATTCCATTGCGTTTAAGATCTTTCCTAGCTTCACCTATCTGGTCCATCAGTTCCTTAGCTGCTTCAGGGCAATCGTTAAACGTTAGCGTTCGGTAGAGTACAGTCGACCCAGAGTAAACCTGAAAGGAAGACAGAATTTCAAATAAAATTAGCGTTGATGTATATAAAACTTAATGTTGTTGTTGATTAACTCTTACTCCGAATAGAACCAAAGCGTACAAGGGGAGGGGAAGGAAGACAAACGAGTAGCACGGAATGTTTTTCAGGTACACAACAGTCATCACCCAGAATCCCAAGAAAATAGCGAGTTTTATCAAAAACACAGTGAGTTTCGTCATTTTGAACAAAAAAAACACAAATTCGAATAACACAAAAGTTTTGTGATTGACACGTGGAGTGGTGGACCTGTCAAAAAGCAAAAGTGATCTTCTGGGAACTTGAATTTGGCGCTTCAACATAACGGAAGGGAGTTGGGGTGCTGTAAGACACTTGAAGGCTTCACATGATAATTACTTTGTTTCTACTGTTCTAGATCTGCGATTGGGACGTTGGGATCTTTAGTGATGGTCAATGACGTGCATCTACTATTATTGGATAATGACACAATCCAAATATTAAAAACAAGTTGTTTGACACGATGCGTAAGACATGCTATTAAACTCTTTTTGTGTGTGCCCATGCAATTGTCAAAACCCACAATCGATCCAATGTACGGTCAAGGTAAGTGTCGGACTCATTGTGTACTAACAAGGTAATCCTTCTATGCTTAGGTGTGTTATCGATCGGGAAAATGTACGCTCAGGGTTATCCTAATGTTCATCACACGTAATACAAATTGATGCTGATAATGGGTGTAATGTTTCACGAGAAATAATAACCTGTTCATGCCAACAGGAATAGTATTGAGGATGGGTGGCGAGTAATTTTGGAGAGACCAATTCGCACTCCGTAAAGTGTTTAAGGCATTTGTACTTGAGTATCATGGTAAACGTTGCTAGTGCACACTGAATATTCATGCCGTAATCAACATTTGACATCGTAAAGTCGTAGATATCGTAAAGTTCTTTCCTTCATAGTGTAGATAATTATCCATAGCTGATAAAAACACATTCGTAGAGATTGAACAAATGGAAAGCTTTGGAATAAGTTGTAAGTTTATAGTTTACGAATTCACCCTTTAAAAATAATTTGGAGTATTTTCTAAAAGTTTCAGGGCAAACGATGTAATTATAACGCGAGCACACACAATGTTAGGAGACTTTTTCGCTGAAGACTACAATGTACTCCTGTTTTGTGCGGTGCTGGGAGGTCTCACATTTGTAAGTTTTTAGTTGACTGCATGTGTCTTGAAAGATCTTAAAATATCTAAATCTAATGATAGTAACATTTTTGATCCTTTTGGAAGATGATCTCGGGATGCTTTGTGTATCACAAGTGGAGACATTACAAGTCAAAATCTGAGGACCCATTTAAAGTCCGTCAGAAGCAAAGAAAGAAGCTGAGGAACTTTTTGAAAAGAAGTAGTGGAGTAGACGAAGCAGATGCTCAGAGGAATAGAGACTTTGCTGCAATGAGCAGAGAAGCTGATGCTAATAATGCACAGAAAAATCAGCGAAGTAGCGGAAGTGTGACCTTCGATAACGCTGTGTTCTCGGTGGAGGATGAAACTACCTAGGAATCGATTGCGGGGTGGTAGTGCTAACAAGCAGTGCAATGTTTTAATTGCACAGGGTATATATTGATATAAGGTTGTATGTGGCTGATATCAATACAAAGTTTAAGGTGAAGACAAATTAATTTGCAAAGTTGTGTTGTTTAGTGCATAATATGAATTTTGTTAGACTAAGGTGTGACTAGCTGTCTATAATTTTTGTAGTATTTGTTCTGGGAAATGAAAAGGGACATAAAGATATAAAACCCATAAAGAACTATTTTGCATTTTTGATTCGACAGTTTGGTCTTTTTGGGTAGTTTAATTCGAAGCAAAAAGTATTGAAACAGAAATTCAATTGAATGGAGATTAGGAGATTTCACAGGACATACGATTTAACGAGCGAAACGTATCATAGATTTCGATTTCCGTATTATTTCCAAACTATTTTCAACTCATTATTTCTTCTGTGCTATTCGCCCTTGTGGATTTCATTTCACGGGGATTCTGTTATGTTTTACAAAAATCCTGTGCAAAAAGTAAGTCCATGAACAAATATCAATGCAAGCCATTCCTTAACTGGATACACAATTATATCAGAGAATAAGCGCGGTGATGGTGAGCCTGGTAATTCTCTTCACCATTCCAACATTAAGAGGATCGTTTCAAGATAAAATCCAAGAAAATCCAGCCTCCTTATTCAGAAAATTCAATGTCATTATTTGGGCTGCAAACGCTTGTATCATTGCATACAGATGTTGGTTTCAGCAACACGACGTCAAAGAACTGGTGAGGATTCCACGGGTCCTGAAGAGTTTTAAGGTAGTTTACGTATTTCTAGTAGTTTTGCGCAGCTCGTAATCATTTTCTGACTCCTTACTGCTTGGTGTCATTAAATCTTTAAGATCACAGTAACCCGTGGAATATTTCTACTTATTATCGTCTTATACCTTGCAACATCAAGCTATTTGCTAACATCAGTATTATCGTTTTCAATAACGGATGTTATGATGCAAGGAGCTCAGACTGTTTTATTAGGTCTGTCATTAGATCAACCTTCCAACTGGACCGATTGCAGCAGCGAAATGAAAACTTTAATTGTAGCAGCATACTTTTTCCGAGTTTACAAGAATATTGCAGGGTACATTAATCAAGTGGCTGTGCTGATGTCATGCTTGGCATCGTATGAAATAGCATCTGTGACTTTTGACAGAGTTTGTAGTAAATCTCAAACCCAAGATGACATTATGGTATCAAATGTCACACAGTTGTGTACGATTAACGCACAACTATAAATTAAGAGTAGTTTTGTCCTCCACAGGAACTTCTGAAATTCTACGGATCTTCAAAACAAACTTTTGCGAAGATCAACCGAGTAATAGGAATCTTCGTCCTGGTAGTGTTTGCCGCATCGATTTCTTACACGTCTGAAAGGCTTGTCAAGATATTGGACGAGGGAGGGTGGGTGGATGGCATCCTAATACTTTCATTTCTGGGTTCATCCTTCGGTGGATTTTTCTTGGCTGCTGAAGCTCATGTGAAGGTAAACCTCTAGTAAAATTCCTCTCGTAATATGGAAGTTGTATATGAATATTCTTTATTCTGCATGCCAAAGATGAAAAGAACTGAAGAATTCCTGAAGCAATTCCAAATTCCTCCTCAACACTACTACAAATCAGAATGCAGTCTCTGCTACCAACCAGCATCCTTATACATCGAAAACTCTCCAGGTCAGATTGGACTGACCGGAGGGGATTTTTTCACCCTAACTTATTCCTTGCTAGGACAGGTACTCAATATTTCTGTTATCCAAATAACTACCTGCTTCATATATTAATTGATGATTCTAATTCTCGCAGTCAGGCAGTATGTTCCTCACCTACATAATAATCATGATTCAATTCGAAAGCAGCATCAAACACTAATTAGTACGTATGAAAAGTTATTAGCTGAATAAATTAAGCCTGATTAATATGTGGAATTATGAGAATCGTATTTTAGTAATTTCACTATTTTGTGCATTATTCTCAGGCTTCACATCAAGCAGCCAAATCATAATTAAATCACTCTTACTTAACTGTGCTGAAGTTTTTAAATATTTTTGAACTGTATGCAAAATGCAACCAACGATGGAAAGACACGTTGTGTGTGTTTGTGTGTCATAGAAAACGACTCCCTCCACAGAAGCTGAGGCTTCCACTTGCGCTCCTCCACTTCTTTCTTCTCCAGTCAACGCACACCACAGTCACCAGAAGGTTCTCCGTCGCCCTATTCGATCTCCCTGCCGCCTTCTTTATTACTACCAACAGCGCGCTTGTTGACAACTACCACCTGTTAAAGGTCCTTTTGTGACCGCGCACGACCTGAGAGAGGAGGAAGACTTGTTTGCACCTGGCCAAGTGAGTTCTGTATAGGTTTAAATGGTTTGTTTACATTTTACTGGGGGATGCTTGGATTTTAGGGGGAGGTTTTTTGATGGACTGTTTTAAATGGGGAGGTGTATTTTTTTTTGCTGTATTGGATTGTAATTGAATTTTGTATTGCAGAAGGAATGGGAAAGCGGAGTAAAAGAGACTCTGACGAAGAAATGAGTGATAAGGAAGAGCCCGTGTCGGAGGAGACCGGGACTGAAGTGGAGGGGGATGAGGAAGAGTTTGTGGTGGAAAAGGTTTTAGATAAAAGAACTACGAAGGAAGGAAAAGTGGAGTACTACTTGGCGTGGAAGGGATATGGTTCCGACGATAATACTTGGGAGGTGAGATGTTTGATATTTTATTTCGGTGGGGACTTTAGATTTAGTTGGGAAAGATGTAATTTTATGGGTTTTTTGTAGCCGGAAGAGAATTTGGACTGCCCGGAGCTGATACAGGAGTTTGAAAGGAAGTGGAGAGAAAAAAGGGATTTAAGGGAAAAGGAAAAAGCATCGAAAGCAACCAAGAGAAAGGCTGTGGACCCTGTGAAAGAGAAGTCCAGAGATGCGAGTCCCCCTCCGGCCAAGGAGGCGAAAAAGGAGGTGAAGAAACCTAAGAAGGTAATGTGCAACTGTTAATTGTTTGTTTTAAGATTTATGAAAATAAACGGACGGATGGATGTACTAAAACACCGCTCTTGTACATGTTTAGGAGGACATTAACGTGGTGACAGGGTTCGACAGAGGATTGGAACCTCAGAAGATTATTGGAGCCACTGATTCATCTGGAGAATTGATGTTTTTGATGAAATGGAAAGGGACGGATGAAGCTGATTTGGTCCCAGCAAGACAAGCCAATGTGAAATGTCCACAGGTTGTTATCAAGTTTTACGAGGAGAGACTTACATGGCATTCCGCCACAGCTGATGAGGAAAATGATTGATTGTGAAAATACGGATTGGTTGATTTGTGTTTAGTTTACTTTCGAGCTACTTATACACTGAAAGGTTCATCTCATAGTTTAGTGTTTACTGTCACCATTATGTTACTCTTGTTACTCTGAATTTCTTATAAAATATGTAATATTGAATTTTCCGTGTAGTGTTGAGTTTTTGGATTATGAAATTGACGAAATTTCATTCAGTAACTTGTAAGTTTGAAATAAGATAGGTACAATGGAATACTTGTAGTTTTTGTGTGGAAATTAAATTGGTAGTGCTGTTCAAAGAATGAGTATAATTCAATGCTTCACACGGTTATTAGTTTTTATGTATTGCTAAGTGTATTTTAAATTATTAAAGTTTGAGAAACCAGTACATTTTTAGTTCATTGAGCCTGATGTTTTATTTTCATACGGATCAACTATTCATTTGATGGAGCATACAATTAAACAATATCAAGTGATCTATATGACAAAATATGACACTTAGTTCCAGTGATATTCAAACTTAATGACTTGTCATGCAATTAATTACTTCAATAGGTCAATCCATTTTCAATTCTATTATAAAGGCTTCAAGGAAAATTAAAGAAGCACTTTAATTACGTTGAAGAGGTATTTTTTGGTGTTGGGCTTCAGTACAAGATGTGTGTGAATCATTATTGACATTAATTTGAAGCAATATAACAAAGTAGCTCATTGCTGTGGCCAGAATCTGGAAAACAGGCAGTTTGAACAGAATTATTAAAGGAAGTCCAGGTCAAAGTATACAGGAATGTTTAACATTTACAGATGTCACAAGTCCTCTGTCAACTTTGAAGACTCCTTTTGCTCTAAGATCCCAATCTTCAGTTGTTAAGAAAATATATTTGGCCAGATTGTTCCATTTGTCCTAGCAGTATTATGGACAGTTCGTCAAAACACAAGATGATTAGAAGATTAGTACTTTCAAAATAATTATTTTACCTCAGAAGACGAGTTCTTTTCCAAGTAAATCCACTTTCTCAATTCACATCGTTTTCTGTTGATTCTGCCTTGAAAATGATGTCCTAATTCTATGCATACGAAAACCCACCCTAACACACAACCTGCTGCGATATACCTTGAAACGCTAGTTGCTTGACCTCCCCCATGCATGAACCACCCGTGCCCCAACCTGAACACTAGAATGCTTACTAACATAGGTATGCTAAAGAGAAAGTAAGTACCAGTTATGTTTGAAAATTTTAGGTAGGATGTCTCTATTCGGGCCCACAATTGGAGGAGTTGTTCGAGACTTTTATTATTTGCAAGTGACGATGATGTACAAAGGGCGATATCTTGGTTTTCAATTTGTAGATTCTTTTTCGAAGTCAGGGTTTCATGTGTAGATATAATTGTACGGCTACCTTTAGTGAAGAAACAGTTCGGTGTAATATTAAACGTGGAGTCATGTATTCTATCTACAAGTACATCTATCGCGTCTATAATGGTTGAGGCATGAACGACTATCCAGAAAACAATAAAGCATAAAGTTAAATTAAATGTGATTTCGAAAACTGAAATGACAGACGCGGTAAAGCATTCTGAGTCGAGAAAGAGGAAACTAAAATTGTGAGTGCTAATGGGTTCCATAAAATGACTAAGTTCTGCGTGAAATTGCCTTGTGATCTGACAAATTGCAGTGAGAGTTGTGAATAATAAAATCATATGTATCCTGGTATCTCTGATGTAAACTATTCCTAGCTCATTGACTAAGTGATTAATGTCCTTGCTAAAGGCAGATAAATTCTTAGACAGTAACACAGTAGATGTAAAAATGAGAGTCCCTAAGAGATACATGCATATAAAAACTCCTCTAGAAGACAACTCAGCAGCCAGATGCAGCTGTTTGCTGTAGTCGCGAAATACAATGTGTTCTACGGTCAGAAGCACGTTTGAAACTACTCCGAGAATATTGAGTGTGAAATATGCAACTGATTTGAAGATGTGAATGCGATTTGTTGAATTCTTTGGGACAGTTCCAGCGTTATAGCTTCCACTGATAACTTGTAAGGACGGAAGGAAATAGGAAAAGAAGAAGTTGTAGCTCATTTTACTAAAAGTACTGAAGAAGAGCCTTGTTCAGTTGATGACAATGAATGTGGAATGGAGCTCGAAGTATATAGAATAGCCGAATTGCAAATGATGTATTATAAATAGTAATGTTAATAATGGTTAGGAATTGAATGAAAAGCAAAGAATTAAATTGATTGATCTGCACTATACACCATACGCCCATCTCCACAAATTGAAAACGATTGGGTTGTGCCTGTGGGAGGTCCATAGGCAAATAGCCACAAGACCCAATAATTTATTAAAAGCTGAATATTGCGTACGTTCTAAACGAATCTAAGGAGCATATGGCGATTCGATTTCACTCGATCGTAGTTGAAAGATTACAATGAAGTAAGTCATGACCATTCCCAAAATCTGTGAGAAACAAAGTTGTTTAAACATGAAATCAAAATGTATGCTAATTTTATTACAGAGCTCAGGAGATGCCGATTCACTGTAAAGAAGTTCAAAGCTGAAAGGTTCCATTGTACTTGTGTTAATTCTGCAGCAAGGCCTCTTAAAGTGTTATCCTATATCAGTTTATTAAGATGATTTTCGAAAAAACTGAAGTGAAGAACACTCAAAGTTAGTAAACCTGGGAAAGTACGTGGTGCTCGTAGTTTAAGAGTTTCTGAACAAACTGTTTGGTTGAATTGATCTACGAGGATATGAAAGCAAAGAATGCATAAATATCTGATAACCAAATCTCCAGTGTCTCAAATCTTACCCGTTGCTCAAAGTAGTTCCCAGTTTCAATGAATACGAGTAGCCTGATGGCATGCAGTGACCCAGACACGATTACAGAAACAAGTTGGTAAAACGGCACAGATTTGAAATCAGAAAGAATTCCATTCGACAATCGCAAGACGAGTGACCCGGTAGTTGCAGGAAATATGATAAGCAAGAAAACTCCATTCACCACTGAAGTGTCTTTGTAAAGTTGGGAAAGCTGTTGAAATCGTTCGAATACATGATCGATACATTGATGTGGGACATAGTTAAAGGGACTCATTTTGTGTGGTTGCAAGACGGTATTTCTAGATACTATGATCCTTTCAATGTCACCGGCGATTAGGTAAAATCTATCCGATAAGAATGAAGTAGACAAGATAACAAACATAAAGCTAAACCATTGACCAAAAAGATGTGTTACATCATTGAGAACTATAAGAATGAATGCTACGTATCTAAATTTCATTTGAGGAGGGATAATGGTGCTACCCGTAAAAGGACTCGCTTGGAGGTGTCGCATCTGCATGAAATGTCGGTAGTCGGTTTCCATTTCGCGAATAAGCTTACAAATTGATATAATTATTGCAATTCCTAATATTCCTTTTGAATATAAACGAATTGAAAGAGGCTCGCTGTTTAATGAGATGAGAGATTGCATTGTGCGTTTGATTCGTTTATGAACCACAACCGATGCAAGTGAAGTTGCTACTCCCATAAAACAATACGCAATATTTGGTCCATTTAATAAAATTTTTTCTGATAGTCGTGTAGTATTTGGTTCTTGGTAATGCAGCAATACTTCGTAATTGGTTATACACACATTTATGGCCATCCCGCAGGAATATAGGATCAGGAACATCCTGAAAAACTGGTTGCGTTTTGATACTATTGTTTTTCCATTATATTCCTTGAACTTTTGTACAGGAAGAGGAATGCAGGCGGAAATGTATCCTAAAATGATTGTGGCAGTGATCCAAAACCCGTATGAATTCATATCATGAAGTTACGAACTTACTTACGATACTTAAAGTAACAAGAGGTGTGAGACAGCTTTGAAAAACATTTTTGAGAGAAGATTGAAATGGGAAACAAAATTAATGGATTACTCTTCAGCCGCTCGGAGTTGAATGAAGAGAACAAAATACGTCAGGCTTGTCGCGATGACCTGTTTAAATAACATTAGCCATATTAAATGTTAACAATTAAATTGATAAGATTAAGGGTCTTACTGATGTAACGATACTTCTGTCCACAGAAAACAATCCAAAAGCACTCACTGATGAGTTAATATTTAGCATTTCATGTAATACCTCCAGTTCTTCCTGGAGAAAATATACTGACAATATGTAATGTACTTGACATTAGCTAATGGAATACTAACCATTTGTTCAGATCTTAACATCCACTGTATCTTCATCAGTTTTGATTTCCCTGACTCAATCTGTAGATTTTATATAAACATTGCTTCAAATGAATATCCAAAAATTAAGTAAGTATAAAATAATAACCTTGATCCGATAGCGATGACCAGCTTCAACAAGCAAGAGAACTTTTACCAAATAAGTGAATGCAAAAACGAAATTAATTAAAGACATTTCAGGGTTAATTTCTATAAGAACTCCTAAAGTATATCGTCCAATTCGGGTTACAACAATCACTGATAGCAATGGAAATGCAATCAACAAGAGAAGCCCTCCTACTTCACATAAAATCTTATCGATTTCTAACACGCTTCGTAGTAAGGATTTTAATTTACAGAATTCCACATGGTAAATTTTATTTGTTAACATAGTATCGGGAAACGGGCGTTTTTGAATGTGCAATCTGTGAAATGTATTCACTGCTTGTGTGTATGCGTCTGCTAGAAATCCTTGTCCTAGTGCGAGAAACATTAGTGCAAAGCCCTGGATGTTAATTTGAATTGTATCAGTAACTGTTGTGGACAACTGACAAATCTGAAGCCAAGTTAAGGATAGTTGAGACTGGCACACTAATCTTATGTCTAGTCTCATTTCTTCTGATAGACTTCCATAGGTTTCTTTAAGGTTAACGTAGATGGTATAAATAACGTGAAAAGCTGTAACGATCATGGTCGTTAAGTATAGATACCTGTCACTAGAATTCATTTGAATTTTTTCGTGAAGCACATGAAATTTCGACACTTTGTCAAAAAAGTCACGAACTTTGCTTCGGAAAATGAGAGAAACTGCTAAAACTCCTAAGCCAACGCATGCGAATGCAACATTTTTGCTCTTCATGAGTATTTTGTAGGGAGATGACTTTATTGAAGTGTCAATGAGTAATATGTAGTCCACATTTGAAATAGAAGTATAAATAAGTATTACTAATGGGTAGATTAATGAAAGATATCGAAGTATTCGGGATTTAACTGAAGAAGGTGGGACTGATTTTCGTCGATTTACAACACATCCGAAGGTTGCTCCTAAACAGTTACAAAGTTTAAAGAAACAAGTGTAATCAAGTTTTTCTAAATGCATAGCCCTTAATGTTTAAAGAAAGTAACAGGATGTGAAAAATGCTTTTGTTTCGAACGATATATACAACTAGAAATGTCCATTAAGTCACTGAACGTCTGAAGGAACTAATGACACTACTTTCAATTTCGCTAATGTGCTTTAATTTGACACGCCTGAAGATTGTACATTTTATTATTAGACTGGCCGATTTGCAATTGACGTAATAGTGTCTACTATTTACACAAATTGGAGCGAAATTACTTGTCAGGAATTGCAAGAAGTGAAGCTTGAATTCCAACCCAAGTTTCCTCGGCTGTTGGTAGGATTTGGTAAGCTGGAAGGAGAAACCCGAATAGTCCGTAGTCTCTAAGTTCCAAAGTGTACGAATATGGAACGCCTAAAGCTCCTTTGAACCAATCTGCACTAGATCCCGATGCAGAGTCTACAATCAAATGTCATTGTATTATATTTTGATGGTCATGCCAGTGATGCCAGTGCATGTAATTATTATCTTTCTTACACATAACATTGCTGGTACTTCCCAATCGGTACCGAGTCCCATGCACGGCTTTCAATGCATCAGCGCCTATTTGACCTACTCTCATCTGCAATAGTTTTTGATTGGTTGAACTAATGATTAAATCTGCAGAGATTAAGTCGAAATATTATTTATGTACCATCTCATCGTAATCTGCAGGAACCTCTCTAGTATTCCCCCAAGGTGTCATCCACTTTTGTCCGAACGCGTGCAAACTGAAATAAGCTATCCAATCAATTTCAGGATTTTGCTTGATAAAATTCCTAATAGCTGCGGTTTCAGGTTCTGAGAAAGCTTCTGTTCCAGCGTACTGCATGGAGCAGGCTTGTGTACCGGCCCCATGTCCTCCCCAATTGTACCCAAAGTTTCGGTTCTTAACACACAAAATTAAAGTTTTGGATGGATCCATAGAATGTAAAGCGACTAAATTGATTAAACTCTTACTAGGTCGACCCCTCGGCACCCAAAGAAATTTGAAATAGAATCCACATTTCTTCTTGACTTTCTCCAGAACCGATTGTAATACACAGAGTGTGCATATCCATCCGGATTCAGAAGAGGAATTATGTAAAAGTCATACTTCTTCAAAAGCGCCTCGTATTTATCAGGTTTGTTGGTAAGTTCATTGACAATATAAGTGGAAACTGCTGACGAGATCCATTCTCTTGCGTGAATTCTATTTAGATTTTGAATTTTGTTACATAGTGCGGATAACTGCATTTCGTACTTTGTTTAAATAAGTGATAGTCACTAACCCACCATCCAGAAACACGGCTCGCTTGTTCGTGGATTCCCCGGAACTGATTTTAACAAGCTTAATCGGTCTTTCCTCCAGAGAATATCCAATTTCAGAGGTATTTACGTATACGTTACTTCGAGTGGATTTTAATCTGTTTATCCAGTAAAAGATCTAAATAAAAAGATTACAGGTAGCGGTACATTTATGTTGTGGAAAGCTCTAAAAGGTATAAATGAAAAAAAAGTTACATACATCTTCAGGATAGTGATATGCCGTCCACGACATGGACTTTCCGGATGCCTGTCGGAGCCCAATGTGCTCCTTGGACACCATGCTGCACAACATTAAACAATAGACTTGCAATATAACTTCTCGCTCACATACTTTTTAACAGATTGGAAAATATGCTCAAACTAAGTTACCTCTCAATGTCGTTTATAACTACAGCGTAAGAGATGTTGGCACGATGCAGAAACTCCAGTAAGTCGGGTTCCTCCTGGTGGCTCACCATTACTTCCGCAGGATCTTCGAGACTTGGAGGTTTCCAGAAGTCAAATTGTTTGATTTCAATTAACTTATGCAACAAATCTACGTGTTCCTGAGTGGTGGCATTTATTTTGATCAACTTGGAGCTGCAAATTATAACGTTAACTCAGTACATTTTGGATTATATAATGCCGAATCACAGTTTATGAATTCTTGTACCCTGTAAATTTTGTGCGAAGTCCTGCGTTTCGAAGATTTACAATGGTGGGGCTACCATCTTCAGATGCATATGCAGTTACAGCAAGTACTAGGACTATTAATAAATTGAATAACCTAGCCATTTGGCTTAATAAATTAATATGATTAACCACGCAAACTTTTACGAACGTGTCTCCAATGAGTAAGTGACTTCTTGTTCTGAGAGGGAGGAGACAATTAAAGATGCAAGTATGATGGCATTGCATTTATATAGCTTTGTAAAATCTAACGGGTTTCTATTTCTCATTCTCTTTCACTGGCATAAAAGGGTACTTATACAAAGGAACATTTTCATTAGAACTATCTCATTTTTGACATATTTACAGACAAGATTTAACACATTTTGGGCAATATAGCAAGTTTTGAGAAGAGCAAGGAAAGAATTAAGACTCTCGTTGTTTTAATGAATTTACTGATACACAAAAATGGTTTAGTAAATAAAAGTTAAGCTGATTTGTTCATTTCTCAGCATTTGCGCTTATTTTATCTTCATCGAAAGTAATTAGGCAATTATAGATTTAAAAATACTATCAACTGTATTATTTATTTGTTCCTTCTCTGTAGAACATTTTTCACTCTTTCCTGCAACTAAAATTGATTTAGTAATTTACAAAATCTGCGATTATTGTTTAACCGTGAATAAATGAAGTTGGGATTTGTACCATAAAACAACACCTTGTTATAGTGTTCCTTCAAATATATAGCTTTAATTATAGTGGATTAGCCATAAACATCTTCTATTCGCATAAATGCTGTGGGAATATCGGCGAGGAAGGCTAAGGACAGGATGAGGTCATTTCCACACACTAGTACACTCATGGCATTACTCACACACGTTGCTTGACATGATTCATTATGTGTTTTGGAGTATTCTCATGCTTTAATTTTGCAAAAATTAGTTAAAACTAAGACAGGCCTGTAATTATCTTAAGGTTATTAGTGCGATTCTTTATTGCAAGTAGTGTTTCATCTCATATGATAATAATGAAACACAAACCTTATGTTGTAACAATTGAATGTCTCGTTTCATTAGACAGTTTATAACGTTGTACAATGTCCAGGGAATATGAAGGTATGAGAAATTACTGAAGGTAAAGGTTGTCGAAATGTTGGATTGGAAGTAAAATTTAGTCTACTTCCACCAGTCGTTGAGTGCATTTGTAGTTTAAACTCTTAAGCATGTAACAATTGTTCATATTTTAAAAAGCCGTGTCAAGTTTTGCCACAATGTTGCAAATCTTATTAGTACACATAATTCTATTGTCCCCACTGGTAGTAGGGGAAAGTCACATAAATGTTCGGATTTATGACCCAGACTCGAAATCTAAAGACTTGTTAGCAGTTTCAAGTGAGACTCACTCTCGGTTGAGTAGTCAACTACTTCCAAATTCCAGTTCTCCAGGCAGAGTTGAGATAACTGATATTCTTAAAGACCTGTACACCTTGTCACAGCCATCGGAAAGCGATTTGACTCTTGCTGAAGCAAATAATCCGAAACGAAAGATAGTTGGAGTTAAGAAGCATAAGAATTATGAAATTCTTTTGTACGAATACTCTGATGAAGTAGGACTAAGCTCAGTGAATTTGGAGAATGACTTTGATTCTGTATCGAATGTGAAAGAGGAAACAACGAGTGGGAATGACAGAAAGACTCATCGCAGACGAAAACATAAAGGTATAATAACTATAATACACTAATTGCCGTTTAATCAATTATATCAGTTAAAAATTGGTAAAATCTTAAATTATTCTGCAGGTCACAGTCAGAAGAATCCTCCAAAGTCAAGATCTAAATCGTCTGACTCTAAAACCGACGAAGATGATGACTCGGAAGTTTATCGAGAAGACGAGAATTCTGAACAATTTTCCATTCCTCCGACAGAGTCACCTCCAAAGATTTCGACATCAAATAAAAGGAGAAGAAAGAAGCCCACGACGACTGAATCTTCGAGAAGAAGAGACCCTGATTTCGATGTGGAGTCCGGCGAGCGAGACTTTCAGTACTCAGCTTATGACGATCAATACACCATTCCTGGTGGTGATTACTACTCAGGGTATTCTGAATCTGAAGACCCTGAATCATTTTCTCCACAGAAGGAGAGACCCACGGAAACTACCACAGGTGCAGGAATACCAGTGGAAACAGATTACGAAGCCATTTTCGGTCGTCGCAAAGGTGAAGACGAGTATGATCGAGATGAGGAGGATGAAGAAGTAACACGAAGAAGAACTACTACAAGAACACCTGTAATTAAAAGGCCTCCAAAAATAAGGAAAGGTAAAGGACATAATTCGACTACTGCATCAACCACCTTGTCGACAAGAGGCAGAGGGAGGGTTACTACTACTAGTGCTCCCACAATTGAAACTACAACGACAAAGACACCTAAGAAAACTAGAACGAAGACGACAACGACGAGCTCGAGAGTTATTGAAGATTTTGGTGATGATGATATTGAATATGAGGAAGATAATGAGGGTGATGAAATCGACACTGCTTGTCAAGATCCAACTGGGAAGGCTGGATTTTGTCAAGAATACTTCAAATGCTCAGTGATTTATGCTGGATCAGTTGGAAAGGTTAATTTGAAGGATTACAAGTGTACTTTGCCTAACAAGCAGGTGGGAATTTGTTGTCCAACTATAGAAGAGAAGGATACAAAAGTCTCGAATGGTAAGATGAAAGATTTCGAATAAGATGAGAGGTGCAAGATTGTAATTGCTTGTGTTGTTCGCAGGAAAAGCTTTGATGCAAATGTTCCATGGTCAAAAAGCCTTAACACGTCACGTCAGGAAACTCATAAGGACAAACGTCAACAGTTCGATTTTGCACGGTTTGGACTCAATCGCGCTTCTTGATGAACTGGAGAACAATCTGCAGTTGAAGAGTATTCAAGTGAATCGAAAATCCGCTGCAGGAGGTCACAATCGGTTCTTTCCGGTAAGCGCCAATTTAACCTTTTTATCTACAAATTCATTTCAATTCTGCTGATTTGATTGCTTCAGACATCCAAGAAAATCAGACAAGTGTCAGAAATTGGGTTTGAATTGCTGCAGACTTCAAATGATCTGTCGGATAGGTAATGGTCATTCAATGATCAATGACTTTCCTTGTCAATACAAGCTAAAATCTATTTATATTATTCAGGCTGCAACTGACAAATGAAATTGGAGGTCTTGGTTTAAAGAGCTTTAAGTCCTCAAATGTGGCAGCCTTAAGGAACCGTTGCCCAGCCATTAGACCTTGCGGTATTAACAAGTACCGAAAGATAGATGGGTCATGCAATAATCTGAGACAGCCTAAAATGGGCCAATCTTTGACTCCATTGTCTCGAGTATTGGAGCCAGCATATGCAGATGGTAATTGAGCACACGTAATAAATATTAAAGGAATTTCCACAGCAGACAATGAAACTTCTTGAATAAACAGGTCGCTGGGAACCAAGATTATCTAGGAGAGGAGAACAACTTCCCAGTGCAAGGCTGCTGAGTCAGCTATTCATTCAAGATAGAAATAACCCTGACTCTCGTTACACTTTGAATGTGATGCAGTTTGGACAATTCCTTGATCATGACATTACATCTGTCCCCATTTTCACCTTTGCTAACAACTCTGGTATCAGTTGCTGCGACAATGGACGATTGCTTCCATATCAGCTTCAACACCCTGTAAGTCATTCACTCATAGACATTGACTTTCTCTTGTGTTTTATCATTTCTGGTCTTGAGCTGTGAATTATTTCTTAAATCTTTTAAATTACCAGAACTGTTTTCCTATTGAAATTCCACCAAACGACCCATTCTACAGTCGCTTTGGCCAACGCTGTATGAACTTTGTGAGATCTCGCATTGCCCCAAGAATTGACTGCAGTCTCGGTTATGCAGACCAAATGAACGCTTTGACTCATTGGATAGACTTATCTAATATATATGGATCTACTGAAAGCGAACTACAAGATTTGAGGACATATAGCAGAGGGTTGTTGCAATTTTCGGAGCTTGCTGATAGAAAGATGCTTTTGCCAATAAAGCGTACGACAGACGGAGAACTGGATTACAAAGCAGGAGATGACAGAGTGAACGAAATGCAGGGTCTGATGATAATGCATTTGATTTGGCTTAGAGAACATAATCGAATAGCTTTAGACCTTGCACGTATTAATCCCTATTGGAATGACGAAGAGTTATTCCAAGAAGCAAGAAGAATAGCCACAGCAGAGTATCAACACATCATTTACAATGAATGGCTGCCTGTTATTGTCGGCCGAGAATATATGTCCAGTTACGGTATTCTTCCACTTACAAAGAAAGGGTTCTTCAAGGGATACGATCCCGAAATAGATGCTTCTATTGAAAACTCATTTTCTACTGCTGGATTCCGTATGGGACATACTTTGGTCCAAGGTATTGTTAGACTTATAAATGAATTCGGCCAGGACAATGAAAGAGTGGCGATAAGTAATCATGCTGAAAACGCTGAGGCAACTCGTGCACCAAACCAAATTGACAAATGGATTAGAGGATTATCCCAACAGCCTATTCAAAGTTTTGATCCGTTCATTACTCAACAAGTATGAATCAATATCACAATTAAAATTTAATGTGGATAAAAACATGTCAATTTTTTCACTTAGCTCAATGGTTTGCTGTTTAAGCCGAAAGGAGAGTTGTTTGGGATGGATTTGAGTTCTTTGAATATTCAACGTGCGAGAGATCATGGAGTAAATATTAGACACCATTATCATTACACGTTTCGCATAATAAAATGCGTGTTGGGTTAAGGTTAACAATGTTTGTATTGGTTCATTAGATTCCGGGATACAATGCTTTCCGAGAATTGTGTCAAACTGGCAAGAAGGCGAAGACCTTTGATGATTTCAGGGATTGGATTGCGCCAGAAATAATATCAAGTATGAGACGTGTGTATGACCATCCGGATGACGTAGATTTATGGATAGGAGGAATTAGGTGGATTAGACGGAGCTTATTACTTTTACGTAGTTTGTTTATGAAAGTGATGTCACAAATTATTTTTGTTTATTGCAGTGAAACACCTTTGATAGGAGCGTTAATCGGTCCAACATTCACGTGCATTGTTGGAGATCAATTCGCTCGTTCTAAGAAAGGAGATAGATACTTTTATGATTTGGGGGATCAGACGCATTCGTTTTCTCCAGGTAAGATCCACTTCAGGTATTTGTATGAATCATATTATTAAGACCTCACTTCTCACTTTCCGATCCTTAGCGCAACTACAAGAAATTCGTAAGGCCAGTTTTGCTAGAATCTTGTGTGATAACGGAGATAATCTCGAGTCCATCCAACCTTCAGCCTTTCTTCAGCCTGATTTTGACTTGTAAGGCTTTACACATAATTACTTCCTGTTTGTAATAAGATACTATGAAAGGTCTTGTATACCTAATCCCACAGTAACTCACTCGTGGATTGTCGAAGGAGCAGAAGAATCCCAAGAGTTAATCTAAAGTTGTGGGAAAACGAACCCACGCCTTGAGATACCCTTCAAGTTGCAAAATTGCATTCCAAGGGTAAAGAGTCATGAAGGTTTCAATCAAACATATGCAAACCAAATCGAGCTACATGGGGTTTAATTAGCTTAATTTATTAACAAAGTAACCTGAGATGTAAATATGAATTGTATTTTTTCGTAGTTAATTATAGAGAATATAAATACCAAAGACTTTGATGCACATTTGTATGAGAATCAAGTTATTTCCATCCTTCCATCTGTACGTATCGAAATCCTTCGGGCTCGTGCATGTCTGACAATGCCAGTGTAACAATAAGTCGGAATGTATGACACATATTTCTTTCAGGTTTATTAAAGGTCCCCATTCGTTAGCAAGTTTTGTTAGCATGTGAGACGATCTTGTGAATTAGTGATGCACGCATGTGGTTATAATTAATCTGGTTAAGCACATATTATAGTTGCTTTACGCATGGCGTGCATTTTCTCTTGCCGAAAGCTGTTGAAATCTGAAACAAACATACCTGTAGCCTGACATCAATAATAGTCTTCATCCCATTTAACAAAGAGTAATAATTCAGCAATTATTGCTGTTGATCTCAGTAATTCGGTCATTACCGAATAACTAATTTATAAGTCGTTATGAAATGTGCATCAGCAAAAGAACAGCAAATGATGGTCCGTGGAATGATTCAGTCAACAATTCTACGTATCCTTCAAATAAAATCTTTCCCGACGGTTTGTTTGGAATTAGGAATTGCGAAGGTTTATTGGACTAAACAGTCAACAATATTATTAAACTTATAATTAGCTGGAAGCTTTGGAATTGCTTTAATTATTGCATCAAGTAAAATTGTTGACAAACTATTTTAGAATGTCAGAATTCTCTGCTCTGTACAATCAACAGTGAGATTAATGGATATTTGTATGAAACATTTAAGGTACATTTAAAAATAGAGTGGAATTTTATCCAGAGCGTTCTTGAACTTCTTGTGGAAAGCTGATCACGATCTGATTTAGTGTTACTGTGAGTTTTAATTCTGAATACAAGGTTTCAATTATGAGGGATCAGTCTAAGGTTACGGGATTTGTATTGGTAAGTTTATTGGAAGGTGTGAAGTGGATGAAAGTCTTGAGATATGCAAAATTACAGGTGACAGTGGTCTTGTTGTGCTGCATCAACGGTGGCATTTCAGCACAGGCCTATTCCTCCATGAAAGCTAGGATGGTACAGATCTTTGACATACCATCCAATGACACTTGTACTACGGATTTTCCATTCCCAAATCCTGACGATTGGTAAGTGAAGTGGTGCTATTCGTAAAGATGTGTGAATGAGAGTTGTAATTTGTTTAATCTCGTGTAAAGTACAAAGTATTACCAATGTTTCGACGTTAATGGCGAATGGTATATCTTTGAATTCGAATGCGCACCTGGTGGACACTTCGATGCTACCAGCGGCTCTTGTTTGGAAGGTCCCTGTGGTACTGTTTGCTGAATTTTAATGCACTTAAAAATTAATTAATGAAAGCAATCAACTTTGTGCTAAGAGTATGACATGATAATTCATTTAGAAACTACCACAACCACAGAACTTCCAACGCCAACTACAACCGAAGCTGTAACAACAACGGAAGCGTCAACCACCACGCAACCACTTACCACCACGGAAGCGTCAACCACCACGCAACCACCAACCACCACGGAAGCGCCAACGACAACTCAAGCGTCAACCACTACGGAAGCGTCAACCACCACGGAAGCGTCAACGACAACTCAAGCGCCAACCACCACGGAAGCGTCAACGACAACTCAAGCGCCAACCACCACGGAAGCGTCAACGACAACTCAAGCGCCAACCACCACGGAAGCGCCAACGACAACTCAAGCGTCAACCACCACGGAAGCG
>JAQGAB010000961.1:0-20116 GCA_034696565.1 Isotomurus graminis | reverse complement strand
AAGGACACGAGTAGATCAGCTACGGCTAAATTGCAAATAAAGAAATGGGAAGGTGAGCGACGTTTTAAATTAATAAAAATGTAGAGCACAATTGCGTTGGAGATGAACGAGGAGAGGATTATTAAGGACAGGATGCAGGTCAGTAGGACTCTTTGCCACGTCCAGATGAAATGATCTGAGGAACTGATGAGTGGGGGATTGGAAGGGACACTGCTGTCTGGAGACAATGTAAAGTTGTCCATGACCTTGTGAGGAATCAAACAGAAATGCTGGATAAAAGAAGGTTTAAGTGTCTGTGGTTCACGTGGCAGATATTTACGTAGTAATTCTATGAATTGTTATTTCAGGAATATTTGTGACCGCAAGTTTACGTCCAGAAATTTCCAGGAAAATGTTTGACACTTTTATTCATTTGTTGGTTTATCGTAGAGGAAGGAGTACACTGGAAATAAGTTGCTTGCATTCAACTAAAGTATAATTTATATGCGGCTTGTTTTTATTTGACTCGTGCTTTTAAAAGGATACGATGACGATTATTGATGTAGACTTATGCTGTGGTTATATATGGATGTAACAGTACTTAATGTTTATTAATAGGTGGAATTATTCACACAAGCATTTAATAGTTTCACTGCTAAATACTTACTTTCCATGTATCACCTTGTAATCCGAATAAGATACTTTACTGTGTTAATACTTACTAGCTAGTTTCATTTGATCAGGTTAATAAAACGTAGGAAAGGTTTAAAAAATTGTAACAAACATTTAACTACAAGTTCACTGGTATTGATGATTAAATAGTTAAATAGTTCTTGTAAACAATTTGTAAACATAATTCGGAGACAAAGCCGGAAGTTTAGTGGAATGGCTTACTGCTGGGTGAAATATATTTCTTGTTTCGTAATAATTATAATTAAGGTAGTTTAAGTTTTAAGTATACCATCGGCTGTTATACGAGGTAGATTGTTTATTAAACATGATCTTCAAGATTATTGATAGTGGTATCTAAAGACAAGTAAGAAAAGTTCATCACGTGCATACTATTATTGTAGCCTTGATCACTCCCACAACGACTCAAATTAAAATTATATAAACGACGAGGATATATACAAAGCAATTGTCGATCAAATAATGCTCTGTGTTTGAATATGTGTGATTTAAAAATGCTTAAAAGTCCAAGTTTAAAGCATTTAGTAACACATGTGGTTCAAATTAAAATTAAATGTGTTTTCCGTCTTGGATTTTCAGTTTAATTGAAAGATCAGTGTATATTTTAATTTTGGTATTTCTGTCAGTTGGTGGACTGAGGATAAAATGTTTACAAACATGTGGCGTGAATAAAAAGTGTGTAACACGTGTGTTGAATAATTGGGAGGCAAATTGTCTGCTAATTGCAAGCAGTGTCAAGATGAATGATTTATGTAGGAACAAACCTTTTACTACTACAAGAGTGTGTAAAGAATGCAACTATGTATTGTTCTAGATATGTTCTGCATATTAGCTACCGTGAATTTACCAGAGATGAAAGTCAACAGGCAAAAATATCTTTAAAGATGAATGAGCAACCTACGTATAATCAATTTAGTGATAAGAATTGCTGTGTTATTACTCTTAAGTGTACAGCATTAAACTCACAGGTTTTGCTGAGGAAAAGGTTTAGAATGCTGGATTGGTTTGGCTTCTGGACTTTTTATTAATAATAATACCAATTGTGCATATTTAAATGAAGTCTTGTAAACTCAATTTAATTACTGAGGGTTTGATTTATGTGAAACTATAAGGAATTTCTACGTGTCATAATTGTAAGGGCGTCTTGAAGCGCATTGTTTTTTAGACGTTTGCTCGATTCAGATTAGAACAAATGCTTCTTGATTAATGTTTAAACGTGGTGGATTAGACTACACCTGTGCAATTATTATCTGATCATTATGTTTTGTTTTGCAAGAGATATATTTATGATTGTTGTAACTTACATATTCGGAATGATGCTGATTTGTTTGGCTTTATAGGTTCTTTATAAAATCTTTACCAAGCAACTACTTACAGCCCAGACAATTTTGCATTTTGAGTTCTTCAACGTACAAATTCTCAATTACATTAAGGTATGCTTTTGGCAATGTAATGTGGACAACTGTTTGGAAAGTTAGTTACCCTTTAACTTTACTACAACGGAAGGGTGTTTTGTTATTACTAACTGTAAGATTAAGGTTATAGATTTCGGACTTTTGTACGATTGGCAGTTGCTACAAATAATTGACCACACCCAAATTGACTGGGCTTATAAAAAGTGCTGAATTAAAGTTACTCCTTAGAGGCTTTGTAAGTAGAGGAAAATCATACAACATATAAAGTGCTGCTCGAATCGTTATGTAAATGATTTTAATAGATTACAAAAGTTTTCCGGAGACAATCAAGGAAAAATGACCAAAACTTTAACTTGTTTTTAATGCTGTTGATTAATGCTGTTGATGCCTTAAGAGTCTCAAATATCGAAAGGTATATAAAAGGCTGATGTTCTTGTTCTTTGAAGCTCAGAGATTAAAGCAGGGACGTGTTTGTAAGTCAGAAGCAATTCAATTGTTGTTCCAAAAAGTTGCATTTATTATTAACTCCAAAATGGAAGTATCTAAAGTGATCCATTCGCCTTATGATTTGGATATTTCATTGCCTCGTACTTCAAGACTTAGCACATTTCTTTGGGATCGAGTTAAAAGCTTTCCACATTGGGAGCAATCAACTTTCTTGGTAAGATAAATACGTAATTTGTAAACTAATCCTTACTGTATTTGCAATTAGCTAAATTCTTAAATATTTGTGTAGACTTGCGGAAGAACCAACCGGTCTTTTACGTACGAGGAAACACGCAGATTAAGCAACGACTTTAGTCGGGCTTTGATTAACATCTTGAAACTTCAAAGGAATGAAATTGTAATGATCATGCTGCCCAATTGCATTGAATACGCAATTGTTTGTCTTGGGGTGATTGAAGCCGGATGTGTTGTTTCATTACTCAATCCAACGTATAAGAAAGGTACGCTTGTTTTGTTACTTCTATACACAAAATACAAATACGCTTGGAGTTAAGAGTTGTCGTAGATCTTAATTTAGGTATATTTGTTATTCACGTGGATTAATTGAACTTGTGTTTAAACCAGATGAACTGGAACATGTTTTCAAAATCGTGTCACCCACCTGCATCATCGCTTGTCTTGACAATCTACCGAGGATTTTGGCAATGAAGGATACGACACCCAGTCTTCAATCAGTAATTCTGCTGGAAGGAGAAAATCCTGAGACATTTTCGTATAAAAAATTGTGTCTGGAGGGATCTTTAATATCATCTGCACATGACGAAGATGATAAAACATTTCCTCAGGATGCAAAAGACACGGCATTAATTCTGTAATTATAACAATTAATGTGTAGTTAATGCGATACTAAAATAGTTTGCTTACCAGGTATTCCAGTGGAACTACAGGTCTTCCTAAGGCTGTGATGCTGAGCCACTTAAACATTTGTACAAGCCTCATGTAAGATTAACACAATCGTTTGAAATGCTACGATTGGTATGAATTCACTTGATCAACAGGCAGATGACTTTGTTGGGAAATAACTTCACGATACATCCATTCATCTCTAGTGGACTTCAAGAACGCCTTTTAGTTCCACTTCCACTGTTTCATATAATGGGAATTCAAATGATCTTTCTGTATGGATTGGTACAAGGAAGCCATTTGATAATTTTGCCAAACTTTGAAAAGGACTCGTTAATAAGAAATATTAGGAAGCATAAGGTATGTCGGCTTTAAAATTGTTAACTCAAATTGTTAATTCAAAGTTTAAATTTTAAAATCCCAACTGATTTCAGCCCACAGTTTGGCAAGTAGTTCCTCCAATGCTTAAGTACTTTGTTAACTCCCCTGAAATTTTACCAGAGGATTTCACTTCCGTTCAAAGAGTTCTCAGTGCAGCAGCTCCGTTGGGCGATGAAACTGAAAAGAAGTTTAGAACTAAATTTCCGTCTGTGAAACTATCCCAAGCTTACGGACTAACAGAAACGTGTGGTGTATTTCTTGCGTGCGGATATAAAGTCAAAGAACATTGTAAACCAGGTAATGTTTATGTTTATTTATGTAAATTAGACTGATTAAAAATATATTTTCTTGTGTTTTAAAGGAAGCGTCGGTGTGCTCTTTCCAGGAGCGGTTGCAAAAATATGTGACGTCGTAAGTGGAGAGGCTTTGGGGCCAAATCAGTCCGGAGAACTGTTGGTAAAGGGAAATCAGGTAAGTCAGTTTATTAAATGATTGTTCATATAAAGACAAGTACAAAATATAAGAAGCTACTGCTACATAGTATAGCGATACAAACAAGCTATGATTAATGAACTCTTGTTTTGTTTGTGCAGACAATGACTGGCTATTTGAACAATGAAGAAGCTACAAGGAACACGATTGATGCTGAGGGTTGGTTACACACGGGGGATATTGCAAAGTACGATGAGGATGGATGTTTCTTTATTGTTGATAGGTTGAAGGACGTCATCAAGTACAAAGGATATCAAGTAAATTAATGTAACAAAGTATTAAGTCGCTAATGAAGTACTTGGAATATATTTGGATTCTCCTTGGCAGGTTTCTCCGTCAGAAATTGAAAATATTCTTCGTCAGTTGCCAAATATTTTGGACGTCGCAGTTGTGGGAGTTAAATGTGACGATGAAGAGTTGCCAAAAGCGTTCGTTGTGAGGAAAAATGATTCACTTGTTCAGTCAGATGTGATTGAACATGTGCGAGAAAGACTCGCTGATTTTAAACAATTGAGAGGTGGAGTTGAGTTTGTTGATAAAATACCGGTTAATCCTTCAGGGAAAATTCTTCGAAGGAATCTTAATGGAGTTGATCTGGTTCGGTCTGTTGTTAGAGGATAATATTTGTTCCAAAATATTCATCACTAGTTACGTAATTAAGTAAACCGATTAAGAATAAATAAATGATAATATGGGGTGATTGCGTATTGTTTATTGTAGTTATCAATCACACCAATTGCAAAGTTCTTGTGTATTTCCCCTGCATTCGTGCGTTAAAATAGTCTTAAAAGGGAATTTTCTAGTTAATGCTTTCACACAAACAATTTAACAATAATTTCTGTGAAAACCTTGCACACATTCATTTTATTTAAATTTAGTTTAATTGCTATGATTTCTTAAAGAAAATGAATGTGTGCAAGCTTTTAATAGAAATTATTGTTAAATTGTGAAGGGAATTTAGCTACAAAGTAGATTGTAAAAATATTGTTGTATATGTGGGAATTAGAAAGTCTCAAGCTATAAAACTTGCTGGGAAGAATAAAGATTTACCCATCTTACCTAGCAATGTACTACTTTATATCTTTCATTGATAATTTTTCAAGATGCTTAGAGGTGGAATTGTTTGTGTGTGCAAGTGGATAAATAGTAATCAGCTACGGCAGCACGGCTGCGGCTACGGTGGTCAGCTATAAATACAAATAGCACGGAGTCTCTATGTTTTATTCTTTAGGCAAGTAGATATAACGTTTATTCTGACACATTACACATTTTAGTAACCCTTCAATTTCTATATTACCCCAAACCCACCACTCACTGGACTGAAAAGGGTCTTTTTACCTGAGAAAATGAATACTTCTTACACTCATTTATATAAAGTCTTTCATTAGCAAATGTACGGTCAAGTTTGCTACCTCACCAAGTGTCAAACGCCTTAATTTACTACATCCACATAGCTGTATAAAGGTTAAACTGCGACTACATTAAAATGTCCAATTTGTACGTAAATGACTAATAGCAGTTTCAAGTGAACAATTTTAAGGGTACACTAATCCCTTCGGAATAAATGCTTAACCTCCTGGTTTATCTCCATCTACGCTTACTACCTTTACGCTTACAATTGATTTATAATCACACGGAATAGAGTGACCATTAAATGATTTAAGTCCGTCCCTAAAACATTAAATCGCCTCAATGAATTAGAAATATTCTACACAATCTGCCACATGAGGAGGTTTTGTAAAAAGGGTTCGAGGTTTTTGACATTCTAATAGAAAACACTACCAGAATTTGGAATGAAAGTGACAACCATTATAAAGACAAACGAGTCTCCTTATTTCCCAAATTATATTTTTACTTTTAAAATTGTTTCTGATCTGTGGAATATTTTGTTAATTGCAGGTGGTAGTCAAAGTGATCAAAAGAAAAGGAGCTCAGTTTGTGATGAGAAATGACGAGTCAGTCCCAAAAGAAGTCGTCACTCTACAACAACTCAGTTTAGTTGAAGGAGTAATTGAACTCTTCGATTGGTTGGATACCGAAGACAAAATCCTGTTGGTCATGGAACATCCAAAGAACTCGACATACCTCAAAACTTTTCTCAAAGCCAACGGTCCTTTCTCAGAAGAAGTCACAACGGTCATGATGACCCAATTGGTGTCCACAATCGATCAAATAAGAGCAGCGAACGTCCTTCATCGGGACTTGAAGCTCGAAAATATTCTCGTGGACCGAAATACCCTTAAACTAAACAGTAAGTGACTTTGGGCTGACCACCACATTCAGTTCGTTAACTCAGACATTCCGGACTCGCATGGGAACCACAAGTTACTACCCCCAGAAATGTTCAAAAACAAACGATTCGTTGCAGGTCAAGGGGTCGTGTGGGGACTCGGAGTCATCGCTTTCAAACTCCTCACTGGACTTTCTCCATTCGGAGATGAAGAAGACACTATGAATGGAAGTCCCGACTATCCAGAGAATCTCTCAGAATGTGAGTAACCGTGCCTCATCCTTTTCCTCGTAAACAATCTCAACAGATTACTCCTAACAACAACGTGTTTTCAATTTGTTGCAGCTTGTTATGACTTTCTGCTCAACTGTTTCATTTACGACGCAGATGACCGGATTTCCCTGGATGACCTGCCGTCCCAACTTTGGCTGTCAAAAGAAGTTTCCTGCTCCTCAACTGCTTTCTTTAATTCAGAAGATCAGGAAACATCACCGTCTCCAGAATCCTGCCACTTGACTACCAAAAGAGTCAATAGACTTGCTTCACCTAACAAGAGGAAAAACACAGAAATAAAAAACGAAACAAGCGAATATCCTACTAGTTCGAAGCAAACAAACCCTGACGCACAGAACTTAGAGAAACACGTGGACGTATCACTGGAAGAATCACCAACAAGTCACGTGGAATTACATTAGTCTCGAGTAAAACCATTCCCATCACTGCCCACACTGAACTTGTGTCTTCTCAACATTCTCGAAATTTTGTATTTAAAGAATTGGAAGCTGCAAAAGCCCTTTGCTTTTTAAGCTTCAACTTTAGCTTAAGCTTTAAGATTAATAAAATTTAAAATTGTAATAAGCATAATTAAACTGTAATTTTTATAACGAGAAGGTCCAAAAGATTACAAAGAATAATGATAATTAAAAACAACACACTTTTGAGTACCCCTGTGTGCAAATTTTCCATCGTTTTCATCGATGCAAAACGTAATTAACGGAAATAAGCGAATCAAGCAGACCTATTCCTGTTACGTTTTTTAAACGAAAACCTACCCAAGCAGCCTCCTATAGCCCAGTCAATTTTGCAATTTCTGATTGTTTAAGGTACAAAACCCTTACAGTTAAATTATTCCCAAATTAAGTGTCTCTAGCACTTAACGTGATCGGCTATTTAGAATTTGGAAAATAGCCTATTCTATAGCAACATAATTTTTTCACATTAAACCCCCATTTAAGCACTCTGCTGCATCGATTTCGAACTTCTATACGAAAACCAAAGTTCCTCAAAATGTTGATATCTTGCGACTGTGAAAGTTGTGGAGGTCAGTCCAGCCCCGTTTGGCCCCTGCTGTCTTCAGCGACGAAGATTTTGATACCTTCAACTCCCACTTAAGCACCCTGCTGCAACGATTTCGACCTTCGACACGAATACAAAGTAGCTTCAAATAGTGATATCTTTCGACCTTGAAAGTATTGGAGATCAGTCCAGCCCCGTTCAGGCCCTGCTCTCCATAATTTTGGAAATTTCTTTGGCACTTAAGCACTCAGTGTGTGTGAATTAAGCAAGGACAAGCCACGACATTTTGCATACGCAATCAGAATCGCGTTTGATGAAAACATGTTAAAATTGTGGTTTGTTCTATCAAACTATTTGAGATAAATTTAACTTCGAAGTTGAAAATTGACAACGTATGGCAAGACAACTCACGTGATCCTATTAGCCCAAATTGACTGGGCTAAAACTGGTCTCCAGTATTTTTTTATAATGGAATACCGTTTGTTGATCATCGAATGTTTTTGCGGGACATATTGCGTGTGAAAGCACTATTCCTTATCTAAAATGCTTCAAAAATTAGCTGCCAACGTTTTTCTTGAAAAAATTTACGAGCGTTTTTTCATCGAAAACACGGCCTGCCATAAAATGTTTTGGTCCTAGGATAAATTGATACAGAAATTCATAATATCAATTGTTTCATCAGTCGCTTTTACTGTTAAGAAAAATTTCAAAATTTTCATTATTTGCTTACAAGTATAAGCGATTGTAAAGAGATCGGCTATTTCGGATTTTTTGAAAAAATATAAGATTTGATATTCCGGGTCTGAAATAGCATGTAGTATAAGAAAAATCGGAATAACTTTTTTGGAGGGCATTGTTGGCAAAAACGTGTCTGACCCTGGTTTAGGACAGGCTTTGTGCCTTCAAACAACATACAGCTCGTACAGTTATACAATGACCAGGAAACGGTATTCCATTGTTAGTGGTATTTAACCATATAGCCCGGCATTGCAAATCTATTGAATCTATACTTGTTTTTAAATACATCATCAAACTCATCTGGACATCAACCTTTCCAACATCTGCATTAGAGCCGAATCTTAGATTTGTAACGCTCTGGTCTGTTTAATCCAAAAAAAATTAAATTACATCAAATTTTACTACGAGGAAAGTCGTCTTGACACGGTTATGACATACCCGTAAGTTAAAAAATATCTTCTGCCTCGTAAGAACATTCAGGTCGAACAAATACTGAATTGTATTTAATTTACATTTTACCAGGACAAGAAATAAGACCTTATCTAACTTGTCTGCAAGCAAGCACACTACCAATGCTATGACAGGCTAATTAAGAATCCGAGGCACGGGAATCTCACTTGGAATCCAAGATAATGTTTACTCCACAACAGTAAATAAGAATTTACACAATTCTGGATTACGGTTATCATCGTAAAGTTTCATCATGATTCATGCTCTGTTGCGTAGACAAGAATAGCTTGAGTGTTGAATTTAGGTTATCAATAAAAGTTTTCAACGTTCATAGTGCAATGATTGATCGATTGGAATTCGTTGAAAACTAAATTCAGGTTATCATCCAAGTACCTTGACATGTGTAAGCCTGTGCTTGGTAGGTGTGAATTCAGTAAATGTCAGATTGCTAACAATATAACTCACCAATTCAGGTCAAATGATAAGCTTCGCGTATAAAATACACCCTATTCTCGACTATCAGCCAGGCTAAAAGTCAGTCATCATTATGAACAGTCCGATCATCGCAGCTTTTTTCCTTGCCTCCTGTACACTTGCCACAGGTACCAAACTGTCACTGCTTAAATATTAAACATTTGTAACATTGCCTCATTACTGTGTTTTGCAGTTCAGGGTTCACTGCAACTAATCGGCGTTGCAGATGGATTCACCTTTTACGCAGAGTTGGATGGGAAGGTAAATCTGTTTATCATTTGCTTAACAAAACATTTAAAAGATATATTACAAGGTCTTGAAATAGTAGTTTCTATCCTCGAATCATTATATACTTAAAGATTATGGCGGTACTAGAGGATATAACTTGATTAGAAAGGTTTAATTGCTAGCTTTCGATCGACAACTGCGATCTTCTTCAGGCTTTACAGGAAAACATATTTTACAAAGCAAGCACATTGATTTTCTTAAATTATATGTAAAGTAACTAGTGGACGTTACTATACATACTATGCGAAAGATTTCATACTGGTAATCAGAGGTATGAGGACAGTGGGGAATATAGAAGTAAAATATATATATTAAGTATTATTTATATTATATATAGATAATTTATTCTCGTCGTAATAAATCCTAAAATTCAGTCAAAATCTTTCAGTTTACGTGGCAAGAAGCAAAGGACTACTGCACGTTTAATGGTCAATATATCGCGAGCGTGGATTCCCAAGCAAAGAATCAATTGATTTCGAATTACCTTTTCCCTGAGTACTGTAAGTTAATTTCACGAGGATCGAGCATTAAGTAAGCCATTGAACACAAGACATTTATGAATCAGTAGGAAGATATGACATGGTATGGATGGGAGGACGTACAAACACTGGAGCGGCTGGAAGTTTCTTCTGGGATACTTCAGGAAAGCCGTTTACTTATACAAATTGGCACCCGGGTTTAGGGGAGGATCCAACTCCTGTTCCAGGACGAAATTGTGTCCACATGGCTGGAAGCAATCAAGGGATTTATTGGAGTCCTACGGAATGCGGCAGTACACAACCAGTTGTTTGCCAAGGATGAATGGTCCCTCCACAATTTCATCTCAATATTACGATAACTCTTACGCAATTCGAAGCAATAAAATTAAATGAATTCACTTGTTGAACATCTTCTCCACACATTGTCTCATCTTTTCATTAATAATGCTAAAGAATTAAGAATAAACCCGCATAACTTATGAGTGGGCTAAAATATATTGCGTGATAAAACTGTTAGACTACAGTTAACTAAATTGTATTCTATAGATTCCGCTCCTCTAGAGTTTCCAAGATCGATACTCTTGACTTTTGGCATACAAATTATCAAAAACTGTATTGGATTTTTAGTGAAGCTACTAAAACAGCAGATTCCTTAGCTCGACGTTTAATGTTACAACTGGTTAGTGAGAAAGATGGTAAGTTGTAAAAACAGGTTATGTTATCAATTCGTAATAATTAGTAGTGATGGAGAAAATGATCAAGGATGGCACTGGAAATGGTATTTTTAATAGCAAATCAGTAACTGCTATTAATACCAAATTACAATATGGCCGGTTATCTGCTAAGAATATATAGTATATAGTATATATATAATTTATATTGTCATACCATCCGTTCTATTCAGACTAAACATACTCTGACTTAAAGTTGTGCTTGTTGACGGCATAAATGTTGAAGTAGTTGATCCATCATCCAACTGTGTCATATCAATCAACCAAATCTTATTAGTGCGTGAACACGAATTGTCTTTTAGGTTACTCACATATCCTCCAAAAAAGTAAATTCTGCTCAATTTCCCCACCAACACAGTCGCAGGGGCAACATCGTAATAATGGTCTGATTTAATAACAAAATCGTGAAGTTACATTGTAACCTCCGATCATATAAACATATCCATTGTGTTGAACAATTCCAGGAAAGAATTCTACGCGTGGAAAGTATTTTCCAGATTGTAATCCAACTTCTAAAGTGTCCAATTTTAACTCAAACGCAGATGGATACGATTTGTTGCATGGTCCGAATACAATCGCTTTATTCCCAATACGTGTAGCAACAGATCTTGACAACGGAATGGGAAGTTCCTTGGCTGCTATTATGGATTCATTTGTTTTCGTGTCGTATGTCATAAACGCTCTGTTAGTTGCTTCATCTCCACCGTCACGTCAGCTATAACGTCATTTTCTAACAGAACTGTTGATGGGAGAAATTGAATTGGACTCACAAGCCTACTTATTCGTTCTGTCTCGTTGTCAACCTTTGGATCAAATGACTGCACAATTTTAGAAGATCTTACAAAGTGAAAGATTCTTCCGTTTGAATCTATGTGGGAACCAGTTTGGCCAGAATCGGATCCATAAGTTAGGTTTCGTATATTACTGAATGAACCAGAGGTGACATCGAACGCGCTGAAGAAGTCATTAAATAAATCACCCGTACCTTTAGATCCTCCCACAATGTAAATCGTGTTGTCTCCATCGTAAACTGGAGATGCAGAATAAATGAACTCGGATGAATTAAGTACCACAATCTGTGCTTTTAATCTTTGTGACTCAACACTACGCCTTGTAAGATATATCACACAGCTAATAAAAAAGCTGAGATTCATTTTACAAACTAAGTTTCGAACTTAATAAATGCTCGGCTCTCTCTTGACTTAGAGTAAATTGAGCATATGTGAATCGACGATGTGGTGTAAAGATAAATCCGAATGGACGAGAAGAAAAAACGTCAATATGATTGCTTAATCAGTACAACATTTTAAAAGCTTAAATTATTGTTAACTTAACATTAAAGCAATGAATATGAACGATATTTTACGATAACATTACTTTGCTTTATTTTGCTTCAATTTTAGTACTATGACAAATGTTTAATCATTTCTATCAATTATTATTTTCAGCAAATATGTTTAATAGATAAGTGTTGCAATATTGGCTGATTATTAAGTATTCCAGGACATTCATAGAGAGGTGTGTAAGATCATATTATGTCTTGTAATCTCTAAAGGACTTGTAATCACCTACCAAAATATCAGGCACATCTGCCGTTATCTAATTTAGTTTCAGTTGCTGCATTAAAGATAAATATTACTTTTTATTTACGGAGTTCAAGATTAATTTCTACAAACTCATATACATTCATAGTATTGTTTTATCAACTGCGAATGATTGTCTTCTCATTCTACAATTTAATTGTAACCCATCCTATCCCATATTACCTTTGTGTACTACAAGTAAATCAAATCATAAATTTGAAAATCTACTGTATGTTTGCATATATCTAACCTTGATGACCTTTACTAAAACTCCAGTAAACCTTAAAAATGTTAAACGCACAAAATATTCTCCATTCAAGTCACGTAGGCTATTCTGAAGGCTACTCACCTGTACAGCCTCTCTCCCTTCTAGCCAATCAACGGCCATCACACCTGAACCCAAGCCTCTCCCCTGAACGCTCCTTTCCTCAACTCCCACTTCTCATTCTTCTTGAGTCTCCCGACAGTCTCTCTGTTTGAACTTGAACGCCTTACTTAACTGAATATTATTGAACCTAAATAAATAATAAATATCCCCCAATTTCCGTTTACGTTGCCCGTGAATTAAAAGTGACGTACAAACTTTACACATAAAATGTTTCGACTAAGAGATGAAGAGAGTTCGAGGTCTGCCGAGAATTCTGTGGATCCAATTGTTGGCCTAATCAGTAAGTCGTCCACAATTTAAATATTTTTTTCACCCCTTTCTTCCTGAGTCAACTTGAATTCCTATCCATCCCTACTGTTTTCTTAATTTAACTTCCACACAAGTTTAATTTGCTTATCTTCACGATCATTTTATTCCAGCATCTTCAAAGGAAATGCAGTTTTGGGATCGTTACATCCCTAAGAAGCGACTGGGCTCCGGATCTTACGGAGGAGTCTTTGCTGCTACGCGACTTGAAGACAACTTGTCCGTAAGAAATTCCGTCCATCGTCTTATTTTACTTGAACTTATTTCCTACATTAGTTAATAAGCCTCACACAAATTGTACATTTTTAAGCCCACAACGCCATTTCCACACAACCGACTGCATAATTCACAAATAGTTAAATGCCTTTAAGCACTCTAGTCTTTATTTATTACTTAACACGACAGGATCTTCTTCGATTGTTTCTTCTTCTACTCTGTCCTATACTTCCCTCTAGTGAGTATTCTTATCCGTATAAAGTGAATTACATGGAATTAGTTTAATCAGATAAATTAAGAACATAACCAAACAATTATTGTCTATCATAAGATACCAGAACAAATGGAATACATTTGACCTACATTAAGAACTATTAAAGAATATTTCTAAACTGTTTATTGGTTTAAACACCTGAACCCTGAAGGGTTTCGTGCACAATAAATATTCCAGTGTTGACTTAAACTATAAAACACAATTATTCTTACAAGAAATTAACATAAAATGTAAGTAGACCCTGCCTACTGCCACTGCCTACACATTTCCTCCTCTATTCAATCCCTTTAGCCCTTTGTGACCTTTCCCTTAATAACTAACCCTAAGCTGACTCATCATCTAAAAAGGTTACTCACCTCTCACAAAGCCACAAATTCGTAGCCATTCATAAAAAGCGTTAACTACGGTGAGTAGGGTCAACTTCTCTTCCCCCATGTACAAAGCTATCTTTTATGTTTACTCAGGTAGTCCGGCCAATACAAACAAATTACCAAATCGTAGAATTAAAACTCATTAACCCCATACCGGGTCATTCTTTTCCTGTCAGGTCAAAGTATTCAATTTCAAATGTGTCTCCCCCCTCCCACTTTCAACAACTCGCAGACATTCTGTCTCTATTTTGCATCTGCCTTATTTCTTTAAGGTTGAATTATAATTTATTTATTTTCGAATTTGTTTCTAATCAATGGAATATTCTTGTTGTTTGCAGGTGGCGGTCAAAGTTATTCGAAGACAAGGAGCTCCGTTTGTGATGAGGAATGGAGAGTCCGTCCCAAAAGAAGCCGTTATATTACAACAACTCAGTCACGTGGAAGGAGTAATTAAACTCCTCGATTGGTTGGACACTGGAGACAAAATCCTGTTTGTGATGGAACGACCAAACGACTACACAGACCTCAGAACATTCCTCAAGACACACGGTCGGTTTTCCGAAGAAATCACCAGATTCTTAATGACCCAATTAATCTCCATAGTCAATCAAATGCGAGAAGCCAACGTCCTTCATCGCGACCTGAAGCTCGCGAATATTCTCGTAGAACGAGACACCCTTAAACTAAAAGTAATTGACTTCGGCCTCACATCCACATTCACTTCGTTAACTCAGACGTTCCGGACTTGCATGGGAACTTCGAGATACCTTCCCCCAGAAATGTTCAAGAAGAATAGTTTCATTGCGGGTCCTGGAGTCGTGTGGGCACTCGGAGTCATCGCTTTCAAACTCCTCACGGGACTTTCCCCGTTCGATGATAAGGAAGACACAATTGACGGAAGTCCAAAGTATCCACTTTGTCTTTCTGACAGTAAGCAACCATTTCCTCAAACCCAACTTTTCCTTTTGCATCTAATGTTATCAACTAAGCCGTTGTGGTGTTGGGGCTAGAGCGTACGCCTGGTGCTAGCAGGTTTGTTAGTTCGAATCCCACACTGTCCAACAGTCTTTGCTAATCCTACTTGGCTCTGTGTAGTACGGGGTAGGTATCTCTAGTACCCCACGTAACGGGGTTTAATGGCTTTGCCCCTACGGATAAGGGTGCCGCTAGTGATCCCCTTAGAGTGCCGTCCTCTAAAGGAAGCGACAGACGTAACTTGCCTCAATAGAGGGTGTCTAGTTGTATAAAAAATAAATAAAATAAACTAAAAAACTTTCCCTTCAAATGTTCCAGGTTGTATTGCCTCTGTGGACAGGTGCCTAAATATCATCCCCGATCAGCGCATTTCCTTTGATGAGCTGCTGTCTGACTTTTGGATGATGAAACAAGCCGCTTTATCCACAAAACAGATCATTTCCTTACTGTCTGAAGAACAGGATTTACCCTCATCCCCAGAATACTCCGAGTTCACCCCAAAAAGGCAGTACAAACCACCGAAGAGAAGAAAAGTCTCCGATAGTACCGAAGAAAATCAATACCCTCGCAGCCATCATTCACAATTCACAGCGTGACAAACAAAGCTCAGATAAAGAAATCCAAGTCCCATTGAAACAAGATAATCACAGCATGTCACGTGGAGTCTTAAACAAACCAACTGCCCCCCTCACCGCCCCCACTGAAGTCCTAACTCTCTCTCAGCTTTTACACAAACCCACTGTGGAAGACCTTGTGGCTCCCGAAGCCCTCTGTTTCTTACGATTCGGATAGAACTTAATTAAATGTTTCAATTTAAGTAGTTCGTACTGTTCGTAGGTTACTTGATTAAGAATATTTTTAATTTGTATTTTGAAATGTAGAAAACGTTCTACAGATAACAATTATTGACGATAATAAAAACACTTAACAACAACCCTCTGCGAATTATCGGCCATTCCTTTAAATAAATCGTACTAAACACTTCACCAACTCAATGAGCAACATCACAAGATACACAGATTAAGTTTTGTATTGTATCTACACTGATCTCCAACAATCCTTATATACATTTATCTATACAACAGAACACAAAACAAACAAGTCCATTTAACACTTCCATTATGGAATGTAATTGGTCATTCCTACTTAAGCTGCCGTTTACAAACTAAAATACCTTTCAGTCTATCTTTGCCAAGCATGCACTCGTAGTTTAAGTCCATAGCAGATGTTTCGTATTGTTAGTTTTCTAGTGATTAAAAATCAAAACTTCATTCATTTATTCAAATATTAAGTCACTCAAAATTAAGTACAAAATCACTCGGATTCCATAGCATTCCCAGCGTTGATTCTTCCATATCCAAAGGCCATGTTAGGGAAGTCTTCAGGATCAGCAGCGTTTCCACAAGCTTTGTCAGAGTCTTCTAAAACAGGCCTGTCACTTGTTGAAGTAAACACATCATACACTTCGGTATAAGTAGCGTTAGGATTTAGCGACATGTAAAGAGCAACAGCTCCAGCAAAGTGCGGAGTAGCCATGGAAGTTCCAGACATTGTTGTGTACTGATTCGTCCCACGGTTCCCTGCTGAGACTATTCCAACTCCTGGAGCCGAGACTTCCGGTTTCTGTAAATTATTAGGCCCAGGTCCTCTGGAAGAGAAATAAGCCATAGCATCGTCAGGATCCGTAGCTGCAACTGATATAAGTCCAGGTTGGTCTCCAGGAGATAGAACAGAGTTGCACCAAGATCCAGAGTTGCCAATGGCAAACACGGGGACGATATCAGCTGCTCTCCATAAAGAAATCACGTCATTGTACCAATCATCGTTGGATCCACCTCCCCATGAATTGGAACACACATGAGGCCTTGGAACAGCTGTGACAATCCACTCGCCACAAGCAATCAAAGCTTCTTCAGTTCCGTAGCCTTGGTGATCCAAACCTCGGCAAGCAATCCACTGGGCTTCAGGAGCCACTCCGATTCCATTGGCAGTTCCTACTGCTGTTCCAGTTGTGTGTGTTCCATGGCCTTGGACATCTGTGGGTTGAGGAGTATCATAGTATGGATCGAACCAAGCTCCACCGAAATTGTCTCGTAAAGCAGTGTGTGTCATGTGAACTCCTGTGTCAATTACTGCGACCACTGCGTCTTCCCCTCTGAAGATTAACAATTAGGGATTAATGTGTGTTGGTAGTTTTAATTGTTAAGTGGTTACCTTGTGTAGTTCCAAGCTCTTTCAGCTTCGACCTTGGACACTCCCCATTGAGACCCTTCTTGTTTGATTTCTTCTGGAGTGGAGTCTCGAGATTCTACAGGGTGAATGAGGGAAATGATTATTGGCTCACGGATGGTAAAGTCTCCTGAGAGTTGGGACAGAGCTGAGACAAGAGATTTCGTAGCGTTTTTGACTCGGAGGAAGTTGGTGGCCCAGAAGGACTTGATTTCCGAGCTGGTCTTTCCGTGTTGGGTTAGCAGATTAATGAATGGTTGTTGGGTTATTAAGGTTCGGTGTTTAAGAGAAGAAATCATTTGTTCGATTCGCTCGTCTCTTTCCAGAGCCAAGAGGGACTTGGAAGTAAGAATGTCGGAGTTGGATGGAAGGTAGATGGAAATATCTAAGGACCCTCCATGGTCTAAGCGTTTTTGAAGTGAAGGAGTGACAATTCCAGCTTGAATAGCAGAAACAATTAAGTTTAAAGTGAAGAAAGTAATTAATGACTTCATGGTGGAGATGAGAAGTCGAGGAGAGATGGGCGAATAATGAACTCAATGAGATGAATGGGTTTATAAATGCAGGTGGAAGAGTAGTGGACCATGTGGAGTATCGGGAATGTCCAAGTTTATCTTGACAGGTCTGATATGTTTGCCTTGGATAACCGAATTGAAAGAATGTTTTTCAATTAAGGTAAACAGTTTAGTTTGTTGATTGGAATTTGTACTGAATTGGAAAGAACAGAGGATTGTTGACAAGGCATGGAATTGGGTTGCAAATATTTTGAACTCCTGGAACTGGGAAAGTGTAATGATGATGTGGAGGGTCACTCTTTTATTAGCAATTAAGAGGTGTGTAATGTATCAGTGGGATTTTTTGTTGTTTGTACGTATAAAAATCGGGGCACCGGTAAACGAATGAATGAATGGGTTCCCTAGGTATCGAATATCTAACCGAAGAGATGTACGGAGGACAGAAAAAGTACTAGGGTAGGTATATTGATTTACAATTCAAATATTATTGTTAATTCATTCCTGGAAATTAAGTGAATTGTTTGCTTGTGAATTTTTTACTGGGATTCTGGGTTAAGAAAACATTTTGACTTAAATTGTATTGCAAATGTGTTATTTAATCCTTCAACAAATAGGTGTGTGAGATTAGAGAATTCATACATCATATTGAGGAATACTTGGTGGAATAACTTGTATTTAAACCCTTCAAGCTTAAGCGCTACTTTAAAAGTATGTCTTAGCGAAAGTTTACAACAGATTTGTGTGTAAATTACATGAAACACTCTGTACACTTAAACTTATGTGGTGATACTACATTATGGAGAATACTCTAATGGAATTTTAAGCTTAACTGTTGTTTGGGTAAAGATTACTATTGTTATATAATAAGTGATTATCGGACTTCAAGTGCTAATTCCAGCTTCTTTATTAAACTGCACTTAAATAGGTGATACCATCAGCATAAATGTATAAAAAGTAAATCTGTTGGATGAAAGAGCACAGAAATAAGTAGCAATAAATCCTTCATAGGTTCATTGATCACAGGAGTGGATTTTTAATATCTCGTGAGTCTGCTCGATAACAGTGTGACTATAATGCTTGCTTGGTGGGTAGTGATACAAATATTGAGGGAATCATTCAATGACACTTGAATTGCATTCTCCTTTCTAGGAAGCCTGGGGAATTATTTCACGGAGAGATGAGCACTGAAGATGAGATGATGATTGTATTGTGAAGAGTGTAAAAACGAGTGCAGGGGGGATGTTATTAGATTCTCTTACGTACGGAAGTGTGGGATATGGTTGATTGCACTGACATTTGTTTCAAGTTTAACACAATGAAGGAAATGAATGATTTCTTATGGTTTGTGATATTGCAGTGGATGTTGCATTATTTTAACAGTCTCACATTCACTAATCTATTCAATCTTTGTCTCTCGGCTTTAGTGTGAAGATGGGGAATTCTCGTAATTCAAAGTCCTCCCAAAGGCTCATAATCAGCAGTCTCATAACTTCAGGGTTAGTATTACTTGTATTGTTTAAAAGCGAACCTAGTGACAATTTAGAACTTCCCTGTGATTCGTTACAAGTGAAGAACTCTATTAAACAATCGGAAGTGATCTATGAAGCGTTTAAGAAAAAGCGAGAGAGTTTAGTCAAGTCACAACCTGAGAAAGTGAATCCTTGGGCTCCGTACACTTATCCTTACGACTACTTCCTTCCCACTTTCGGATGTCCTTTTAGTGTACAACGGGTGGGGCTGTTGGGAGACGGAGGGAAGTGGGTTTGCGGCCTGGAACTTCTCCAGAAGAAGTCAAAGTGTGTTGTGTATTCATTTGGGATTTCGAATGAGACTTCTTTTGAGCTGGAAATACTCCAGAGGACTTCTTGTGAAATATTCGCGTTTGATTTATCAGTTGATGAAGTTGTGGGAATTCCTGAGGAGTTTAAGGACCGAATTCACTTTACTAAAATATTTAGAGGAGCTAAGGACACTCCGCATTTCACTACTTTGGGTTCTGCAATGAACAGAAATGGCCATGGGCGCGTAGACTTGCTTAAGGTGGACGTGGAAGGAAATGAGTTTACAATGTTAAACCAGATAATCCAACAGTACGGAAAGGATCTTCCATTCTCCCAACTACTTATGGAGATCCACGGAAGAATTACAGATGGATTAGGATTCGCCAGAGTGTACAAGTTCTTTGAGACGTTGGAAGGTGCTGGACTCCGTCCATTTCGAAATGAACTTAATATCGCTCCTATGATAGTTCAGGATGATTACACAA
>JAQGAB010000960.1:0-20119 GCA_034696565.1 Isotomurus graminis | reverse complement strand
TGACATTTCTTGTCCATCAAGACTTAAAACATGCGTTGCGTTACTCACCTGCTGCTGGCACAAGACCCCGTGGTGTTAGATGTGGCTGTTGCACCACCACCACCGCCGCCTCGACCACCACTAATCCCTCTATCAGAAGAGTTGCTTGTTCCTGAAGTTTTAAACGATGAGTTTCCTCTGTCCTCACTACCACTTGTTCCTCCTCCACCGCTTTTTCTTCTGAGGACTCTTTCTTTCTCACTAAGGATAGACTTCAAACCAGAGAAATTTCCTGCAGCCGCGCTATTGCAATTATTTCCCTTTGAGGACGAGTCCTTAGCTTTTCCTACACTTCCACCACTTCCGCTAGCGATACTGTCCACACTCGCTCGACTTCTCAGTTGATACCGGAAACTGCATTCACTAACGGATGCAATGTTACAAGCAGGAAGTCCTGCTACGCCAGTTGAAGAAGAATCAACCAGATCCTCTCCAGTTACTAAAGGTGCTTCTTCAGAATCTGCAGAGCGCGTTGCAGTTTCTTCTACTCTTTGCTTTCCTCCTTTCTTTGCTTTGGTACGGGATAAAGTATGTCTTGAGGTTCCACTGCCAGACCTAGAAGAGTGATCTCTTACTGCAGACTCACAAGCTGCGACCTCACGTTCAAGTGCAGCTCTTTGAGACGCAGCGGCTGCTCTACTCGGGGTAAGACGAAGACGAGAACTGATCCTAAACAATGCAAAAAACTCTAGTTTAGAATTTTATTCATACAATACAATAACCTGCTTTGTGTCCAGCACAAAGAATCAGCACGGCGAGCGTTTTTTCCTCAACCGTAATCAGAAATCGAAACTTAGTATAGCTAATCATCATTTTAATACGAGAATTATACGTTTTTAAAAATAGAAAATTCATTTAAAACTTACGTTTGTGTCTGTTCAATCGCCAATGAGACTCGAGATTTGATCCTATAGAATGCAAAGACTAAACTTTAGAAATTATTCCGAAAATACAGCACAATAATCTACTTTGTTTCAAACATAAAGTAATCAGCACGGCGAGCGTTTTTTCCTCAATCGTAGTCAGAAATCGAAACTTAGTATAGCTAATCATCATTTTAGTACGAGAATATACATAACTTAAATTAGTGTCTCGTTTAAAACTTACGTTTGTGTCTGTTCAGTTGTTGATGAGACTCGAGAACTGATCCTACGGAATGCAAAAAGTATAATTAGAAAATACTTCGATACTAATACAACACATATGACGTTGTAAACATAAACATAAGTATTAATCAGCACGGCGAGCGTTTTTTCCTCAACCATAATCAGAAATCGAAACTTAGTATAGCTAATCATCATTTTAATACAAGAATTAAGAATATGCATCTTTCAAAATAACATTCCGTATACAACTTACGTTTGTGTCTGTTCAATCGACGATGCCGATGGGACTCGAGAGTTGATTCTACGGAATGAAACAATTCTACTTTAGAAATTATTTTAAATACAGCACAATAATATATTTCGTTGCAGTAATACACTAATCAGAAACCTCAACCGTTTTTCGTCAACCGTAGTCAGAAATTTAAATAGCTAATCATCATTTTGATAGATAATAATATACATTATTGTTCAAATTAGCAAGCTTACGTTTGGGTCTGTTCAATAGCCGACGGGTCTGTTCCTTGTTTACTACTTGGGGGCTGTGACTTTCTTCCTTTAGCTCTCCCCGCTGTTGTTCCAGTACCTTTACTATTGGATTCTTCCTTGCGATGACCGTGACCTTTAGCAGAAACACTGCTCCCACTGGGATTCCTAAGTTTACGACTACTTAAACCACTACTGCTGCTCGGGACGTCTTCTTTCTTCTTTGAGGAAACTGCCGATGAATTATTAACCGCTGAAGAGGTTGAAGGAATGCCTTTCTTATTTTTAGCTCGACCACGCTTACGACCAGGAATAGATGAATCTCCTAAAACTACAGGTTCGACCTCGTCGTCTTCTTCTTCCGTTGTTGTAGCTTCAAGAAACTCGCTGTCACTAGAAGAGGGAGCCCTAGTAGTAGACAGGGTGACTTGGGTGGACTTTCGCTTCCTCAAGTCTCTGTGGTTGGGAGTATTATTTGCCCTCGTCTGAGACAACGAAGACTTGGATTGAGATCTAGAAGACCTACTAGACAAAGACCGAGCGCTCCTTCTTTCCCGTTCTTCTGATACTTTGCTCTTTTTGCTGTTTGTCGCCTCGTCGTTTGGTCTAAAAATTAAGCATTACGCAACAAATTAAAAATCAATACATATTTACGCATCTGGTTTAAGAAACAGCATTAGTTTTTGACACTTACTGAGATTTCCTTTTGATGACGCTCCTTACTGTCGATTGGGCCAAAGTGCCCGTAGAGTTATTACTGCTGTATGTAGACGCTCTCCGACTGGTCCTAGGGACTCTGGGTGACTTCCCAGCGCCTTTGGAGGAGTTGGCATCAACGTGGTCGGCCATAGACCCTTGACTCCGCAGAGGGCATGCCAACTTCACCCAAATGAACGAAAAATATATTCACCCTGAAATTAAGGGATATTAAGGCACGGTTAATTTTTGGAACCATAATAACACAGTCACTACTAATATGTAATATACGATAATTAAATTCAAAAGTAGATAATTGCAAATAGCAGTTCATGAAATAACTGTTCGTAGAACTGGAAATCAAAATATCTCAGCCATATTGGCTATGATGCGAATTAAACTTTTAGATGTTATAAAAACTCTTAACCATAACACATTGAATTGAGGGACGCACAATAATAAAGTGCAAAAATAACAAAACTCTTTGTAGTCCGTGAAGAAAACACACACTCAGTCCCTGATAAAGTATGGAGTTGCTATGTACGTGTGTACGTAACACTTCCTCTCCGTAAATCCTGAGCCCTAACACCACCAACACCACCACAGAGAGTCTACCCTATTACACATTCAACCATTTCTCTCACACCCACCTTAAAAAATTCCAATGAGCCAGCCTGCTAAATTAATGGAGATGCACCCACCAGGATAATATTTAAAGAGTTTGGGTTAAAACGAAGGGGAAGGTGACAGACTTTTAGGACCCTTAAATGTTTTAGTTAGTTGATTTGGGAATTATGTTGAGTTCTTGTCATTGTTATGAACAAGGCTTCAGCTGGTCTCTCTCTCCTTTCCTTCTATGAAATGGAGTTCTTTGGGTCTTTCAGGGAGACTACAACAGCAGTAGTAGTGGTTGGTAACTTGGATGATATGGAAGTTCTCTCTAGGTTTAACATTCTCTCTGTACAGTCTCTCCTCACTACTACTCTCTTCTACACAACCTGACGCAAGGCCAGTTGGACAAGGTCTTCTTTCTCTGCCTACCACCATCACATAATGCTTTTTTACATCTGTTCGCATAAGAAGAAGGCCCTAGTTCTACTTGGTTGGTGTGGGCCACAAGAAAAAGTCTCAGCTTAAAAAACTCCTCCTGCCTGAACTCTCGAATGAACTTGTTCGACTCGTCTTCTTAATATTGAATGTGATGGTGTGTATACTTGAGCCTCACGGTGCTTTTCAAATTGCACACACAAAGTCAGTTAGTATCCTGTCAATCAGTTCACTCTGTGTCTTCGATAATATATAGCTAGTGATGTTGAGGTCCCGATGTGGTAAGAATAAGCCTACTGAAAGAGAAAGATTTTAATATTGAAATATCAGTACTTAACGAGTCATGAAACCCACAAGTAAAAATCATAGGATGTCAGAGACAAATGTAGTTCAACGAGAGTACACAGTACACCTAATGACTTGTGTAGTTGCATAATGACCCGAATGGAAGGACGCATGTACGGCAGAATAACAGATAATGTGTTAGAACAGTAGGAAGTGCATGCTCAACCCACATGGTAAATAGGCGAATACTTCCAAGTGCGAGTTTTGTTTCTCCGAAGATATTTAAATAAATGATGATGAGCAAATGTGCAATCTCTTCTCTGAGCTAAAAGTTTTGCATTGAATGTGCGTTTTGCATAAATAGACTTCTTGTCGACTCTCTCGACTGCGCTCGAAATTAACGTTTAAGAGATAACCAGTTAAACAGACACAAGCTGTGTGTTTCGTAGTGTCTGATGGATCTAAAATGAAAGATTCTATCTTTCTATCTCATCCATCTCGCCGTGTCTTATAATTGGAATTGGAAGTATTAAACTTTTCACTCTCATTTGGGTTTGTTCGACATCTTTCTCCCACAGAAGAGGAAGGGGGGAGCTTATCTCGATCACCTTACTACTTGGGACATTCACGACATTCCCTACAGATATTTGTTCCTCTGAATCCACTAGAAGGCTTTTGCTCATTTGTATCTTTTCTCACCCTAACTTCCCTTGTGGATCTCAAAAACGACCTATGGTGATGTTTAGCTAACCTCGTAATATGTCGATCTCGTCTCCTACTGCACTTTCCACCAAAATGGAACGGAGAGATTGAGATCAACTTCATCGCCCATCTTACATCGTTACATCTCACCCTTCTCCCACTCTCTCTCCCTATAGTTTTGCATGAACTCTTTATCCTTCAGGCTCCAGTTCCTCCTCCGCACACAATGGAATGAAACAACATAAAACCGAAAGAGCAGTACACTTAGTACACACAGTGAGTCTTTCCTCACTGGCCATGGGCCATGATCAATGATACTCATCCCTATGTCCGGGCGTTTAACTCGGGTATGATGAAATGATGACTTGGAAGTTGGAGCAGGCTAGACTTGCAAATAAAAATGAAAGTACCTGAGAGGAATACACAATATCTCGAATATCTAGAAACATATCGTACTATACTACTGTACCACTGTTCTAAACAACGATAATCTTCATATGAATCTCAATCTATCCATAATTATAGAGTAAGGATTCAAACACGAGTAGTTCTGAGTGATTGTTAAGCCACTTGCAAATGCACGTATTGATATTGTATGGCTTTGAAACGGGTTGGTTTGAGCTTCTGATACATGTTGTTGGTACAGAGGGTAGTCAACTAAAAACTGTGTGATTTTTGCACATAAGACTAAGGATTAAGTGGAGGAAGAAGGTTGGAAGGGTTTATCCACCTCCACCACCTTTTCAACGGGATTTCTCGGAATGACTTACTTCATTATGGCCACGGCCACTGTTTGAGGTTTGGTACTAATGATACTAATACTATACAAAATCACAAGCTCGCTCACTCCTCCGATTGTTTTGAAAGTCAAAGACCAAATGAAGTGTATGGACGGAAGGAGCATTATGTACAACAGCTTAGTGATTAAAGTAGGCCATGCAGCGACCGATATGTCCATTTCATCATTATCTAACAAACATTAGTTGCGCTTATCGCTCAATTCCATTATCATCAGACAAGAACTGTAGTGCGAGGTGTGTGTTTATTCCCAGAGACACAAACATATGAGCGAGCTGTATTGTGTATATGCTTTTCCTTAATGGTTTGAAGCTACATCACCTGGCATTACTTATGAAGTATTAATATAAATATACCTTCAATTCTACCCGTAAGTAAGTGAAGTAGCTGCGCAGTATGAAAGATTTTAAACAGAAAATGGAAGTTAAAGGCTGAGAATATTGTCTTGTTAGCTGATAGTGAGATAAGAAGGTATCAAGGAGTTTGTTTTATCATTAAGTAATCCCCTGCCTTCTTTCTTGGTCTCGGGAAGTTGGAGTGAATGATGACTAATGATGATGATAATGAGTTTAAAGATGAATTTACAGTGACACTTCAATATTGAAAGGCCTGGATACATTGATAATGGTATGGAAGTATACACAGCCTTTTCACAGGGAAAAAGGCTGCTGAAGGAACAGAAGGTTCAACTCTGTAGGGTGATGTGTGAGTGTCAGCAGATGACGAATAATATTAAAGGACCCTTGAAAAGAATGGAACCGAAAACTACAAGCAACCCAACCAAAATAAACAAACCCTGACTACGACTAACAGAAGACTTGGAGGAACTCTCGTTGCACGTGTAGCTTCAGTTAAAACACAATACAAACTACGATTTCCTGTGTCCTTGTTGGACAGTTAGTTATATAGCGAAACATTAAACATTGAAATGCTAATGAGATGGATTGAGGTGAAGCACATTGGCCCCCTACAAAACTACAAACATACCTTTGCAATCAGAATTGTTCAAATTCATACTTCTATCATACAATAATTAATACTTTGATAATTTGGCTTACCTAGTCAGTGTATTAGACAGGGCATTCTGTTTTGTAACACATGGTTTAATACATTGATGATTCAGCTTCTAAAATACCCAAACAATTAAATAATCTCAATTCACAAGTCCTCTGCAGAATAATTAAATATATTTAAAGTCTTGTTGGTGTTGTTGTTGTAATTAAATGGAAGCCATGTGTGGATTTTTTTGTCTCGATGGGGGTAATAAAACGAAAGAAACGTGAGTGTGTGATGAACGTGAATAACAATCATCATCATCACACAGATTGCCATGCTTGTTGCACTCCTCGACCCAACATGTCAGCGTATAAAAATATTGGCGAATAGAAAAAATAGAATTTGCAAGACAGTCCGATGAGTTTGGTGGCATACCTTTGGATTTCCTTGTGAGTTGAGATGAAAAGTGGGTGTGACGGAGTGGGGGGATGTGGGGACACTGCTGGGTATGATCAGTTGTTGAGGTGTGGAACGTTGTCGGAGTTGAAGAGATTAAGTGAGGACACGACGACGAGACGACACCTCCACCAAGCACGGAGTGTACGGAGAGAGTGAGAGAGAGAAGAACTCGAGCTGCTGGAAGAGGCTCTGCCAACTCGACCCACGCTCTCGTTCCTTTTTCATACAAATTCATACTCTAACTACTCAATGACCCACTTAATGACTTGGACCTAACAGGGGGGCTAGGATACATCGTGTGAAAAGCCTTATAAATGGGTTGATAGTTCGATAAATAGGTGCTGGAAGGATGCCGTGAATTCCTTAATGTCTTAAGGAAGGTATTCGTATTACGGTTAGGTTGCCGGAGAAGTCTTTTAGCATAGGAATTATTTGTACTGTGTTATTTGTATTTGGAGTTTAAAGTTAGCTCAGAAGGGTGATCAGGACTCTTAATTAAGGAAGGTTGTCATTTGTAACAAGTTTGGTTCTAGCGAAGTGTGTAATGTTAAATTATGGTTCGAAATACACTACAACAAGAACATTTGACTCTTCAATTCATCCTATTAAGTACTTTCTTTAATATTGTTTGCAGATATTTTACAAGCTGCATTTGTCATAACTAATGTTCAGAGCATCTTTTGGATTAAACCCTAGTTCTGTAATGCCTTTAACAATTTGATCTTTGGATTCCGGGGTCAAGGAAGTGTACTTTGAGAACACAAACCAATCAGTTTCCCGTTGCCATTCGTCCTTCCAGATTCGCACGGCCACTTGGTAACTTGCGTTGTCCGTGTGGGTCATGAATATTGTTGCTAAAATTTAAACGGATCATTATTCAATGTATTGTATTTATTAAGTAGCATTGAACATTGATTATTGATATATGAAATTGAAAACAATTTATTGTTCATCACTTTTGTTTTGTTACCTTTGTGAATATCATCTGTCCTGTCAGACCAATAGGTGCAAGTTCCAAAATAGTTATCATTATACAAACACTTTGCACCTTGGGATTCATTTAATCCTTTGTAAACTGCAATGGGATCAGTCCATATTTCTCTCATACATAAGTCACTCCAATCATGATCATGTTGAGGTTCGTTCATTTTGGGAGCAGGTTCACCAATTAAAATTTCTCGATATTGTTCAGCCGATTGGCGACTCATCATAGGCATGTACCACGTTCCAACAGATTCCACCTGTTTATGTTGTAATGAAATTTTAATTGGTTTTACTGTCAACTCTGAGATTAGAGATTATTACATACCCATTCTCCGGAAATGTTGGGATGAGCAAATGACTGGATTTCTTCTGGTGTGAGGTTCTTATCCAAAATGCTTTTGCACCAGGAGGAACTTGCAAGCAAAATGAAGAGGAAAAATACACGCGAGACATTATTCGCAGTCGTACTGAAATCCATATTTTAGAAATGAAAGTTGTTGAGATTTTAAAAAGAGAAATTCGTAGTGTTATGTCAGGAGACAGAAAAGTTATTGAAAGTGGTTGATGATTGGACGAGTATCCTGGAAGTTGGAATGAATCGAGTGTGGAAGCAGTCAGCAGTGATAGGGTGAATAAGTTCTTGGAAATGCGGAATGAGGAATACAATTAAACTTGTTCTTACTAAAACTAAAATGACAAGGAGTTATTAAACGTGTATACTAGTATATAGTGCTCTCATCTATTCACTTGGCATTCAGTTCTTCTTGGATATTTTTCTCACGGAAGAGAAGAATAATAGATGGGCTCGAGATTGTTGGTAACCTTTGTTGTTGCTGCAAAAATGGCATCGTATACCAAGTGGAGTTAGAAGAATTAGTTTAACTGTGAAAGGCTAGCATTCTAGTGTAATAGGCGAGATAAGCAAAAATTACATGCTGAATCGTCGACTTCATAATATGGTCGACATGTAGAATTAGCGTCTTATAAGGAAAGGGAAAGTTGAATCTTAGAAAGATATCTTCATAAGAAATCGCATAAAAACGTTGATTTTTGGGTTGTAGCGAATTTCGTTGGAGGGTTGTATGCATTTTATTACTTCTTGGTTGAAAGAAATAGGACAAGATAATAAAATCCAAATTAGAATTGCAAATTGAACATCGTAATAGAAGTTTAGTTTATCTCTAACAAAATAGTTTGAATCAGTTTTGTTTTGACGGTTAATACAATAGACATTTTAAGTAACAATAACAATGTTAAGTGTAGCTGCACACCGCCAACGATAAGTACAGCAGTCTTTAATCCCAGTCCACCAAATGTCTCTTCTGGTACACCCCCATTTCAACTTTTACTTCCTTGTGCTTCACTTGATTCTGATTTTGTATTTTCTTTTGCATTTTCAATCTCTTTCTTCCTTTCTTTATCTACAGGAATATCGATGGGCTTTGATAATATCATATAGTCGGTACCTTCTTCTTCCTCAGGAGAAGTTTCATCAATTTCGTACCTGCAATCACCAAAATTCAAGAAATAATTAGCTAAAAGTCCCTCAGTCACAGTATAAATAATTGAAAAATTGAAATATGATCAGAACAAGGCTTAATCCTTACCCGTTAGACTTGAAGAACTCATTGGCCTCGTGGTTGTATTTGAAAACGGTGAGCACTACAAGTGGCAATTTTAGGCTCAAGGCAATTTGTTCCAAGGTTGACATAATGAATCCTCCAATGCCGGATCCTCTCCATTCTTTCTCCACTTGAATTTCGAAGCTGTATAATAAAATATTATGGTAACTTTCGAGCATATTTTGATTGGTTGATTGAAGAAGTAACCCTAACTAAGGTATCTCACCAGTAAAGTACTTGTCGTCCATAGTCCATGTCAAATTGAAAGTGTGTGAATGCCACAGATTTGCCGTCGACTGAAACAATTAAAAACCGCGATCGCTTTCCAAACATTTCAACCTTCTTTGCTCTTGGCTGCCATCCTTCGGTCGATTTAACGTACCTGAACACATTAAATCAATGTTTTTAACTATCATCCTCATTCCAGTTGTAGTTATTACATTTTGAACGTGAGTTTTAGTTTCAGTACTTACATGGCCTTCATGTTTCTAGCAAACAAGTCCATCAACCAGTCCTTCTGACTTGTCGTCAGTTTCGCTGCCAGGGCGTATTTCATCTTAGCTTCCGTCTCATTTTTGCAAACAAATGTCATTGGCAATTGAAATTTTTGGATTGGATTGTCCTGCAAAAGTAAAGTTAGGAGATTTTCCAGGCTTTATTAAATGACAATTTGACAATCAATATTCAATATATTAAATAGGCTTACCACTAAATGAGCGTTGCGGACATCCACACCACTTCCTCCCTTCTGATTCATTTTAGTCTTCTGTTTTTGACGTGAAAGTCGACGTTAACGTCAATATGTGAATACGCGAGTGCAAATTCAAAGGAGTAAAATGAAGCTGGAAGTTGAAACCTGGAAAACAAACGAGGAATCCCCCGTGTGGTCCAACTTTCCCGCGGATTCTGTTCGCCTTTGTCTACTTGGAGTCTGAAGTCGGGTCTCGGGTGTCTCAATTTCCCCGACTCGCTACTGAACTTCACGTGTGCATCTCCTCAATCTCAATCGTCCTTCTCAACTGTAACTGTACGACTGTGCCAAACTGCCAATGCCATTACAATTTAAAAAGTCACATTCCATAGACTAGAATCTAAAGGAACTTCCCTAGTCCTTTCTAGTACCAGACATATTTATTGAGTTACATTTACACCTTTGGTAATGGTATAAGAAATTAATAGAAGATTGGATGAGTTGAAGAAGGTAGGAAAGGTTGAGTTTTGTGTATTGAATTGAGAGCTGATTGTCCTGAAAAATAAAAGGATTACTATAACTAGGATTAATTTTACGTATCAGGGCATTATTATTGTGCATCAAAAGTGTACTAAATTAAGTAAATGATAGTAACTGTCTCACCAGTGAATAGTTTGTAGTTAGTCTACTTGTTCCAAAAGGTTGGTGGTTGGAGGAATGGTATCGTTATTGGAAGCGCTGTCATCGTCATCACTCCCATCATCCTCATCTCCAGCATCATCACCCCCAGCATTTCTCCATCGACGAGATCGAATGTGGCGATTAAGGAAGCCCATGAATTCCAAAACAGACTCGTCGAATCCACAATTTTCCTGATCGAGAATCATAAATCCCATGCGGGCAGTTTCCATTACAGCTTGTTCCAATGCGTTGTTATCCTCGAGCTTTGCCATTGCAATTAACATGTCTTCAATGTGATCGCACAGGATTTCAGCGCTCTCTGGAACAACAGCGGTGGAATGCTGGAGAGGATGGGACCCTGGGAGTCGAACCCATTGGACACTGTACAGTGCGATTTTCAGAGCCGTTCGAATGAGCAGTCTAATGGCTGTTCTAAACTCATCGCTTGGCTCTCCTTCTCTGTCTTTTGCGAACATCTTAACAAAAGTATTGGTCAACAAATCCAACCTGTCCTTGAGGGAAATCGCTCGGAACCACTTGACCACTTTTGTACTCATTGAAGAGTCCTCATCATCATCGCTATCGTCAAACTCATGGATATCGTCATTGTTGTCTACGTTTATTTCCAAGCGTCTGTTTGCGCGTTCTTTGGATCGCTTCTTACTTTCTTCAATCATCATCATAATTTTTGCCTCAGGATCTTGTTCAGCCCGTTCCATTCTTTCTACGACTTCTTCACGGCTGGAGCGACCTATGTTGTTGCTATCTACATCTTAAATCAAAAGCAAAGGAGGGATTTTAGCGAAATCCATAACCATTATAATTATTGTTAGCCGCTGCACAATAAATGCAGAGGGATAAACTTTTATTACTTACATGCTGGAGGGTGGGGATGGCCGAGGTTGAGAGGTTGATCCATAGCAGATATATGCAGCGTGAAAGAAGTGCCGTGGACGTCAAAAAAATAATATGGCTACAACTGAAAGTGATGTCGACGTCGACGTCCACAGTTCGAAAGGGCTGACAGAAATAACTGTACAGCGACGTCACAACAGACAACGTGCTGCTTCTTTATACAACGAATTTTAAATTTGCCGCGGAATTTCCTCCTCAGCGTTGTCTCTTGTCTGTACTCAAGTGTATCTGTAGTAGACGAAGTAGATGCTTGTCAACGATTCAAAAGATTTTCATAGACTCATACAGTGACTTTGATTTTGGCATTTTGAAGTACGTTGCTGGTTTTATTCAGAAGAATTCCAAGAAATCTGAATTTACTGGCTAACCCTAATGCTGTCTAGTTCAACAAAGTTATCAGCGTGTGTAAAGATAAGTACATTGTTTCCTCGTGACAGGGGAACTTGGATAGTTGTGAAAGTATGCGGGTTAAACTGACCCCACCCATTGGAAGACACTGGGAATGAGACAACAGAAGTGTGGACATTGTTCACCATAAGGATAAGGGTTGCAGGGGCAGTTCCTCCGTTGGCGTAGAAGATCTCGATTTGGTAGGTCCCTGGAGAGTCAACCCAGACGCCAGTGATCTCTACTAAAGCTTCTGGAGCGTCGATTTGGCCGACATAAGATCCACCAGAAGCTGAAGGGGAAGCGTTGATAGTTGCTGCGTTGAGAAGTCCGTCTTCTGCTTCGTAAACTCCTTCAGGGGTTTGTGGCCAAGTAGCCCAGATTTCCAGTTCGTTAATACCGACGTAAGTGTTCTGTGCTTCGTTCCTTCGGAACAACGCGCGTATTGATTGGGTTTGTAAGGGAGTGAAGTCAATTTGAGTGACGTCGTTTGGGACGCAGACTGCTGGAGTTGTCACTGGATTAGGTACGGGTATCCAGGAGCCTACGTCGTCCATGTATTCCAGTTCAATGCTTGTGGGGCAATCTAAGAAATCCCAGTAAGATTAGTAAAGTCTTTAAGGCTATTTTAAGACATGGATGAATTCTGGATCCTTACCGACACCTCCTTCTCCAGTGACATGATCAGAATAAATGTACAACTTGACCTGACTGATTTCCTTGACTCGCCCTGGTCCAAAGTCAACAGCGATCCAGTCTTGTTCATTTGGGGATTCAAAGTTAGTCCACCGATTGATGGGAATGTAGTCGTAGAATATGCGTCCGTCGATAGCGTGCCATACGTCAGCGTCTCTGCTTGTAAAGCTGGTTGTGGCCATGGGATATCCTTGGACGTTAACATTGGCAGCGTAGTTCTCCATGCGTTTAGCTCCACCGTAGGAAGTGTCTGGGATTGGAGGAGGGATGTCAACTTGCATGCGACCCAATTGGGGCTGAGACGCTACAAGAGCTCCGTTGACAAAGACCTGGAGTCCATTACTTCCTGTGGAGTACCTTGTTCCATCCTCGTCGTATAAGACAGTCACGTTGTGTCCGTGATAAAGAAGGTTCTCCACAATAAAGTAAGTCCAGGTGGAAGGCACGAGTGGATTGATAACAAGGGAGTTGTTCGCTTGGGGCTCGATGCCGATAAGATCTGCTAACACGTTATCTACGTAGGTTGAGTGGGCGTAGTGCTCGGACCAGTTTCTGTGGGAGGAATATTCAATAGTTTTGAGTAGAAGATTTAGTTTAGAGTCGTGTGCAAAGGGAGATGATGATAATGATAACCACACAAACCTGGAATCACACACCCAAAAGTCGTACAGAGCCGAGTGGCATTCAGCGACGTATGGCTTTCCGTTTTTGTATTGAGTGACAGCGTATTTTCTGAGGAGAGCTAAGTGGCTGTCGACATTGGCGAAGTCGGTAGGTCGGTAGTTTTTGACTTGGGAGGCGAGAGCACGGAGGGTGAATCCTGTGGAATATGGCCAGGAGTTGCCGTTCCTGGAAAAGTGATGATTTAGTATATTACGGATTTGGAGGTTTTTACAGCTTTAGACTTTAAACGTACCACCAGCAACATTGACTTGTTTGATTTCCATCAAACCATTGACTACGTTGTTCACAAGTTGTTGGACCGTATGCAGAGTCGAATCCTTGGGGATCGTAGAGACTTTCCCAGGCTGCTTCATACTGTGGGTCGTCCTTGTCAGGGACTTGGAATCTCCAAGGGAAGAATCCAATTTCTTCTCGGGTGTCCAGGAGAGCGCTGGTAGGGTTGTTCTCGCTAAAATAAGTTCCACTGGCATTTAGAATACTCTGTGACAGACTAAGTGTTTTAAAAACTCACTAGAACATGTGGTAAAAGAACTGTCTCTCCTTGTCCCACAGGACGTCCATAATAGCTTGACGTATCGCTTCGCCCCTTGCCTCGAATTCCTGTGCAGTATCTTCATCTCCGTTGAGTCTGGCAATCTTAGCGATAGCGATGGCGTTAGCGTACATTTCTGAATTGAAACTGGGTCGGTATCCTAGTCCTCCGTGGTATGGGTCGTCGGTCTGCTCGGAACTAGCGGAGTGTTCCATAGCGTCGTCGTGAGGGGAAAGGATGTACATATTCATTTCGGGGATGAACCGGTCGTTCCATCCGTTGAAGTTGGTGACAAACCCTTGCTGCATGGACTTAATAAAGTCTGAGTCTCCGTTAAGGAGGAAAGCGTTGTAGGAAGAGTCTGCGATCCATTCTGAGTATTGTTGATTGCCTGCGCCTTCCCTGGCCCAGATGTTTATGTAGTCCTGAAAGAGTCAAAGGTGAAATACGAATGAGATTGTCACACAAGTACTAATGGTTATAAAACTAAAATATGGCTCGAATAGAACGTGTACCTTGACATATCTAGTGTCTCTAAGCCACCTAGCCTCGTCAATATGATGTCCTGCAGCGGCATTGATCGTGTCAAACTTCTGAGAGTACCCTGCCTTATGTACGAACTCTGTGACGGAGTACCCTGGACCTGGGAGTGTGTATCGAAGATGACGTTTAAGTGATGAGAACCTGTAGTAGTAAACTTCTTCTATTTCTTTATCAGGTACTTCGAGGAAGGGAACGTTCTTCTTGAACCATTGAGACTCTGCGTAGCGATCTACTTTTGACCCTTGGTTGACAAAGCTTGTCGAGCCTTGGGAGTACACAGACGCTACGGCGAGAGTAGATACGAGAAGTATCCTTGTGCAATGCATTGTGGAAGATTTAGATCTGAATCCTAAATGACTTGTGGGATGAGTGGGATACTTTATATAACCTGAATTGGTGACATAAATCTTATCTGAAGTGTTACTATCAAGTGCTTTTGCTTATCTAGTTTCACGTGTTGTTGTCCTAAAGATGTGGACGAGATGATAAAGGCGGTGTAAGACATAAAGTTAATCAGGTGTAGGTTGTAGGTAGGTAACTTTTATGTTTTGAACATAATGATAAGCTCAAAACGGCATTCAGGTCCATCGTGCTCATTACAAAGTTTTGACAAGTGATAACCAGAGGAGATAGGTGACGAGAGGTGTGAGTGGGTGTGACTGTCTGTGTAACTAATAAAGGAAGTGGGGCAATAAGCGACGTACTTTGACATAAGCAGTGTTCCTTAGCCATCTGGCTTCGTCAATATGATGACCTGCAGCTCCGTTGATGGTTCCGAACTTCTGAGAGTATCCCACGGGATGGACGAACTCTGTGATGGTATATCCAACTCCCAGTTGAGTGTACTGGAGATGCCGTTTTAAAGACGAGAATCTGTAGTAGTAAACTTCTTCGATGTTTGAATCAGGGACTTCCAAGAAAGGGATGTTGTCTTTAAACCATTGGGATTCAGCGTATCTGTCGACCTTTGAGTCCCAGTTGACGAAATGGGTTGATTCTTGGCCATTAGATAGATGAAGATGAAACAGAATACTAGTAAGAATGAAAAGAACTGATACCCAAAAATTGGGTTGGTTTATAGGGCAGGTATGCATTGTGAAGAAGAATTTGAATGTACGGAGTCGTTGGATAACTTTCTGGGCCCGATAAATAGAGAACAGAGAGATATATAATATTGGTATCAATTAACACTTGAAGTAAGTCGATAAGATATGTATGGATGAATTATGGAAACGATGATTAATTGGATAACCATAAACTCGCATCTCGCTTGGGCTGTAACATTTAAAGTTTAAGTTTTTAGTCGAAGAATCGTGTCACAGTTGTGGTACAACGGTCCAAAAATTAAAATGTTGAGCTCGTTATGGATTTTACTGTCGTTGGTGATGGGCGTATGTTTAGGTAAGGTTAATGTTTGGTTTTAATTGGATTTTGAGAATGTAAGTTCAGTTTTGAGTACATATTGATTCCTAATATTCTTTTTTGTGTGGACTGAAGGGGCTCCTTATGTTGCGGAGCCTAAAGATGAAGCCTGGTGGATTGAGCGTCATGAAAGTTACGTGAATCAATCTTTGAGTAGCGGAGGTTCCATTCCAGTGGTGTTCTTTGGAGACTCGATAACCCAAGGATGGGGTGAGGCAGGGAAGGAGATTTTCGATACGAAGTACGCCCCACTAGAAGCCGTCAACTACGGCATAGGAAGTGACCGAATAGAGAATGTCCTGTGGAGAGTTATAAACGGGGAACTTGAGACAATCAGTCCAAAAGTGATTGTTGTGAAGATAGGAACAAATAACTTTTGGTTGAATGATGACCTGGATATTGTTGCGGGACTGAGTACCCTCACTGGAGTTTTAAGAGGACTGAGACCTCAATCAAAGGTTTTGCTTCTGGGAATTCTTCCAAGACAGAACAATGAAGTTAACTTCCGCGTGAGACATGTGAATTCCCTGATTAGTGCGTTGGATGATGGGAAGTCTGTGAGGTTTCTGGACATGTACAATAGCTTTGTGGATGCTAATGGGTACTTAGATTCTAACCTGTATGAATCTGACATGCTACATCTTGTAACTGCTGGATATCAACGATGGAGTGAGGTGAGTTGGATTTAGATCAATATAATTATTATTTGCGTTGAAGAGAAAAAATGAAAGATTATAATATTTGTATTTGCAGGTTATGGATTCTCTTTTCATGGAAATGATCCAAGATTGAGTTCATATGAAATTTAAGTACTAAATAAAAAGCATTTAGTATTGTATCTGTCTGTATACTGTATATATAGCGCATAAGTAAAAACGTCATGATGATATTATCGACGTCGTGATGCTATCGTGTTCAGAGGTCTTGAATTAACAAAAACTCTAGTAGATTTGATTGAAGTAATTGATTCTTCGTCCTCCGAGGGACTTTAAAATAAATTATCAAAGTTGTTGAAATTCTTAAATGAGATGCTTTAACTTATTCCAAAAATTAAATGCCATAATGCGAATCATTTTTCGAATGGAGAGATGAGACGAGAATCAGATGGAGTATGGAATCAATGGAGTGCATGCCGTTGTGCCGTTCCTTTGGTTTGACGTTGTTGCACAGTGCCCCGCCGTACAGAGAGAAGACAAGTTGCGCGCACTTTTCAAATTGAAAACTTCTGGATGCACGTGCTGTAGTGCTTGCAGATTTCTTTCGAGTATTGTGTTCTTGGTGTTGAGTTCAGAGGAATTCATTTTTAGTTTTGAAAGTTTCCGAGAAATATACGCCGCAATGTCGCAGTACAATTTCAAGAAGATCGCCGTTGTACCGACGTCTAAGGTAAGAGTATACTTTAGTTCGTGAAGGATGGAGAGTGTAGTTCGAATATGTTTTAATGTTTAAATGTTGCTTATGGGGTGCAGGAGTTTATCGACATTACGTTGTCGAAAACTCAGAGGAAGACGCCGACAATTGTGCATAAGCACTACAAGATAACAAGGATTAGGCATTTCTACATGCGGAAGGTTAAGTATACGCAGTCGAATTTCCATGAACGGTTGAGCCAGATTATCCAGGAGTTTCCGAAACTTGAGGTATGTAATGTTGTCGAATGGCGAAAATTGGAATGGGCTTGCTAATGGTGATTTATTTGGTTTCAGGATGTGCACCCGTTTTACGCTGATTTAATGAATGTGCTGTACGACAAGGACCATTACAAATTGGCTTTGGGACAGATCAACACTTGTAGGCATTTGATTGATAAGTAAGTTTGAGGACAAAGTGTAGAATGCATGAATATGTGGTATTGAAGGCGAAGGAATGAACACTTTTCTAAACCTTTAGCATTGCGAAGGACTATCTACGTTTGTTAAAGTATGGAGATTCAATGTATCGCTGCAAACAGCTCAAGAAGGCAGCATTGGGAAGAATGGCCACCCTAATGAAGCGTCAAGAACCAACATTGAAATACTTGGAACAAGTTAGGCAACATTTAGGACGATTGCCGAGTATTGATCCGAACACAAGGACTATTCTTGTTTGTGGCTTTCCGAACGTCGGTAAATCTTCTTTCGTCAATAAGGTACGGGGAAGGGAAGCCAATCAATGTTTGAAAGTTTATAGACAGTCTTAAGCATAGGTATTCCACTTTTGTTTGTTTCAATAGATTACTCGTGCTGATGTGGAAGTGCAGCCATACGCATTTACAACGAAGTCACTGTATGTTGGACACACTGACTACAAGTACTTGAGGTGAGTTTTGTTTTAAATTATTAATTTTGAATACGACTATCATTTGGTTAACTGTTTATCATTTTATGAAGATGGCAAGTGGTGGATACTCCAGGAATTCTCGATCATCCTCTGGAGGACAGGAATACTATTGAAATGCAGGTTCGTGTCAATTGGCGATAATGACTATTCGACCAATTACAATTTTTCTAATAATAAATGGGCTTGAATATCTGATAGGCTATAACTGCGTTGGCTCATTTACGTGCTGCCGTGTTGTTTGTTGCCGATCCATCTGAGCAATGTGGATACAACATGGAACAACAAATCAATCTGTTCAACAATATTCGACCGCTGTTCGCAAATAAGCCTTTGATTTTCGTGTTCAATAAAACCGACATCATCAAATTCGAAGATCTTCCAGCAGAAAAGAAGGAACCAGTCATGGAAGTAGTAAATGATCCGGATGTTCTTGTACTGGAAATGAGCACTGTGAGCGAAGAGGGAGTAATGGCAGTGAAGCAAGAGGCTTGTGAACGTCTTCTGTCTTTCCGAGTGGAATCAAAGATGCGTTCGAAAAAAGTCTCTGATTTTATGAATCGTCTGCATGTTGCTACTCCACAGCCACGAGATGACAAGCAAAGGCTTCCGTTTATACCTGGTGAGTTGGATTCTGTGACCGAAGTAAACTTACACATTTTCATGTGTGATTGAAATTTGTGACTAATTCTCATTTAATAGACGCGGTAATTAAAAAGAAGCAAGCAATATTGGAGGGCAGGCTACGACCCAAGAAGAAATTGGAACGAGACATTGAACTGGAGTTAGGGGATGACTATATTTTGGACCTTCAGAAGAATTATGACCTGCCTGATAAGATCAAATACGATCCAATCCCTGAAATCTGGGAGGGTCACAATATTGCTGACTTTGTAGATCCTGAAATTGAAAGGGTAATTGAAGATTGAGTAGCATTGTTATCGATGATTGTTTTGCATTAGGAGTTCTCAAGTTAACAATTTAATTATATGCGTGGAATAGAAACTTGAAGAACTGGAGAAAGAGGAAGAACTGAGAGAAGAAGCTGGATACTATGAGGACACAGATGAAGAGGAAGATGAAGACTCTTCTAATATTAGACAACTTGCTGCTCAGATCAGAGAAAAGAAGAAAATCATGAAGGTTTGTTATTACCTAACCTAATGACTATGGATTTTTCGCTTTCGTTAGGATTTATTAACATTCTGAGCTTTATCTCCAGATTGAACGGGATTTGAAGAAATCCAGCACGAAGCCTACTTTGCCAAGAAATACTGTTGGAAAATCCCGAGAAAGATCTTTGGGAGGGTTGAAGCGGAAGATGAGTGAGCTTGGTGTTGATATTGACACGAAAAATCCTAATGTAAGTGAATTTTGAGGAATTTAGCAGAAGATTTTTTATGTAAACTTAAAATGCATACTTCTATTTTTGCAGACGCACATGGCTCGATCTGTAAGTCGATCAAGAGCAAGACCTCCAGCAGAAAAGAGGATGCGAATGGAATCAACAGCGCGATCTCGATCAAGGTCGATGTCCAAAGCACCCAGAGATGAAATGGGAATCAAGGATGTTGTGGTAAGTACACATTTACGCCATTGTCATCGGACAAACTACCTGGGCATTTCATTATTCTGAACTGTTGATACTTTTTCTTTAGATGAAGAAAAAGCTGTCGAAGATCGGTGCGAAGGCCCAATTGAAAGGAATCGCCAAACACTCTCGAAAGGGAGAAGGAGATCGACACATCTTCGACCTCAAACCAAAACATTTGTTTACAGGAAAGCGTGGAACGGGCAAGACCGATCGTCGTTAAGCTTAAGTTGTTTCTTACTATGCTTGATTATATTTCACTTATCGCATCATACATTATAGTATATTCAGATTGTAAGTCTTTATCTAATTGTATATTTCATTGTATTGGTGGACAACGCAATTAATAAATATTGACTTCACTTTCAAGGGTGTGATGCTGGAGAGTTAGCGTTTATTATAGGAATCTCATGAGATGTAAGACAAAACTGGAAATTACATTTG
>JAQGAB010000959.1:0-20130 GCA_034696565.1 Isotomurus graminis | reverse complement strand
CGTAGGGGGGGTCGAATGCATACATAGGCGCAGCCGGTTGCGTTGCCATGGCACGCTGACCTCACCTAAGAAAAATGCTTTCCAGCAAAAAGATTACTCTTGTGAATTTAACTATTCATTTGTAAAAATAATCTCGGATAATAATCGGAGTTCAGAATCTAACTGTGCTGCTTAAATTTCACATTCTTGCCTTTACTTGAAAAGTCACTAGGAATCATATAACTAATGTTTACTGTTCGTCTCTCTCTATCTTTTCCGCTTTCACCACGTCGGAGTCGGGAAAAAAAGTTCTAGGTCCCACATTGTTTGTTCACTCTTTAGCCCCCAATATGATTTTTGAATGTTGTAGGGGACAAAAAATGATGACACTTCTTGGTCTTCCACTTTGACCTGGGAGGTCAAATAAGGTCATAATTTTACATCTAGGAAATACTTATAAATTTGAATAAGCATACACAGCCAAATCAGCAAACCTTAAGACAAGGATGAATGTAAGAAGATAATATCTTAATTAAGTGTATATTCAATTAGAAATCGAGATTGTGTTGTTCGTACTTTCTCCGCGATAAATTAATGCGAATACCAGTCAATTGTACCGTACTGAATAAGAAAGTAAACTGGGAGGAGTTATGTGTAGGTTCTTTTACATGATGATGAAAATGATGCACTTAAGCTCTAGGCATTCATTTACATGGGTCTTCCACTCGTTTCTTAACTTGTGTATCAAAAATCCCAATAAGTTCCAATAATCTTGAGAATCGAAGATTCTTTTCTTGATTGCATCACAGATTGAGAACTTTCAACTTCTTCTTGGCTACAGAGGATCTCAAAGATCTCTCTCTTCTTAAAGATTTCTAAAATTCTAACCTCAGTTCTCTGATATTTGCAGTTTGATAACAATTAAATGTAAGAATACATCAACCATATAAATAAGACCAGTTGTGAGTTCTTAGTTAAATAGAAGTACTGCAGACAAGGAAGTATAATAATATTTGGTGTAGTAAGTACGTAGTTGACTTTGTTCGTTTGTCACTCGTAAGTTTTATAGTATTGGTTCAATGGTGCGGTACCGAGGATTATAGTCTCGCAAATTGGATCAAAGGAAGAGGAGGAAACGAAGATTGGCTTGGCTGTGGGCTTGCTTAGACCTCCCTCATCTCATCAAGCTCATAAAGTAACCTTCTTAAGTGAAAATCATAAATTTGGCAGAAAGATTACTCAAGTTTTACATCTAAAATTAACTTGTGGCCTTATTTGACCTCGCAGGTCAAAGTGGAAAAGGTAAAAGTGTCATCATTTTTTGACCCCTACAACATTCAAAACCTACTCCAAGCAGCCTCTTTTAGCCCAGTCAATCTTGCAATTTGTGATTGTTTAAGGTGCAAATAACCCTAACAGTTAAATTAATCGTGAATTAAATGTCTCTAGCACTTAACAAGGTAGGCTATTTAGAATTTGAAAAATCGTGTAATCTATAGCAACTTAATTTTCCCCGATTAAACCCCCATTTAACCACTCTGCTGCATCGATTTCGACTTTCTGTACGAAGACCAAAGTTTCCCTATATATTAATATCTTGTGACTGTGAAAGTTGTGGAAATCAGTCAGGCCCCGTTTGGCCTGTGCTGTCGTTAGCGAGAGACATTTTTCCACTTTCAACCCCCACTTAAGCACCCTGCTGCAACGATTTTGACCTTCTACACGAATACAAAAGTAGCTTAAAATAGTGATATCTTTCGATCATGAAAGTATTGGAGAGGAGTCAAGCCCCGTTCGGGCCCTGCTCTATATAATTTTGGAAATTTCTTTGGCACCTTAGCACTCAGTGTCTGCGAATTAAGCAACGAAAAGTCGCGACATTTTGCATACGCAATCAAAATCGGTTTTGATGAAAAAAATTTAAATTGTGGTTTGTTCTATCAAACGGTTTGAGAGATATTTAACTTTAAATTTAAAAATAGGCAACGGACGGTAAGACGCCACACGTGATCCTGTAAGCCCAAATTGACTGGGCTAAAAACATTTCGGGGGTAAAGAGGGAACGAACAATGTGGGACTTTTTTTCCCGACTCCGACGTGGTGAAAGCAGAAAAGATAGAGAGAGACCAACAGTACATAGTGAAGTTTCTGATGCCAGCTTTTAACTTTTGTGAGGATTATTGATATCACGTGAAAAAATTCATAATTCTATAGAGACGAGAAAACACGCAATGTTTTCGCCAATCTTGCGACGAGGAAGGGTTTGTAACTTGAATGGGTTAGAGGATCACAAAAGAACTTGTGTAATACTCACACATGAGCTAACGTCGACCAGAAGTAGCAGGGGCCTCTTTTCTAGTGATAAATAATATGGGTTACTTATGGAGTCTACTTGAAATGTACAACAAGCTACGCGGCCAGTTGAAACTTTTAAGATTAGCAGAGGTTCGACAAGCATTTAAGGGAAAGGAAGTATTACTATCAAGTGAATAAGTTGATACTGTGCGATTTGAAGGCATAACTATAGATTTGTATAGATATAGTTATGACTCATTCTTTATTGTGGTACAATGACTATAATGAACAATTTGTTTAAATTTACCTAATGTTAAGAATAAGTAAAGGTACTTATGAATGGAAAGTAATTAGCTAAACACGAGTAACATCATTATTACAAACAAACATTATTAATAATGAATAAAATGAATCCAATTATGCGCAGTGCTCATGAACTTGTTTAAAAAGTTTCGGGAACGTATGGTTTTGGGAAAATTTAAAACGTGCCTTTTCTCAATCCACCAATTCACACACAAATGCTAGCTATAAAGCAGCCTTAGCACTCACTACAATAATGCCTGCATATTATAATTCATTTTATATGTTGCACTTACACTCTCCGGGCCCCGAGAGTACTCTTGCAACTCCTCAGAAACGGGAAAAGCGAAATGTAACTTGATTTAAAAAACTTCTTACAACGTTGTCTCCACCAATAGTAGATCTGTGCCCGGTTCAGATAATACATTTTAAGACTGTGACAAGTCGTTTCCATGGTAAAGATTCCAATAGCAATGCCAACAAATGCTCCACCGATGAAGAATATTGTTGACAAGTTCCCTTCCAGCTCTGCTTCTTTCACTCTCTCCAATCCTCCAGCTTCTTCAACGGTTGCATTGGCTTCAATCTGAAATTGGACCGCATAAGTGTGTAGAGTGTCCGCATTTCTTATCAACGATTCCCATCTTAGATTTATTCCCGACGTAAGGAGACCAGCTAACCGATTAGGAATATTGAAATCCACAATGTTATCGACTATCCATCCCATTTCTTTCCACGACAGAACTTCTTTCCCAATGTAAACATTCTTGGCATGAAGTTATCTTGCTTCGACAAGTCTTTTTGAACGTTCCAGCTGCCTCGACCATCCAATGTACGAAAATTGATCGCAAGTTAACAACTCTGGCTCAAAGTTATTCTTGAGATCATCACAATTGCTGCGTTCAACGTGACGGAAGATTTTCTCTGCGTATTCAGCCACCTCCCTCATTGATAAAGGCAGTTTAGATTTTTCTTCCGGTTTTGCGTCAAACAGGATTTTTCCACGAAGGAGATGCGCAATTTCATAATGTACATATGTTTCATACCCCACCGCTGTGCGTTCGCGTACTGCTATCACCTCCGAACAAATACGGAACTTCCCGGCTTCCAGCTGCGAAAAATTTTCGTATGGAATCGGAGCAAGCGGTGCCACAAGAGTGTTAATGTTTTCTCCTTTGTAGGCGTTTGTCAGAATCATAGCCATCAGAATAGCTGGTCCGTTTATCCAGAAAATACTGACTTTTCTTGATGGATTCTCGAGGTATTTGTTTCCTTGGTCAAGAATCAACGCAATACCCGTTAACCAAGCTTCACTCAATTTTCCGTTGATACGGCAGATCATAGCGCAGCTGCTAATGAAAAACATAATCCCATTCCACGACATCAAATCATACGAGGAAAAGTACATTCCCCACTGGATTTTCGTGTTCGTTGGTCTCCCACAGCTTATAAATTTGAACCCTTCACTCCGTTTAGTCAAGGCTAACTGACCGTTTGTTCTCTCCGCTTGAAGTCGCAAAGTAACCGGGACTGTTTTAGAGTACTCATCATCATCATCAATCAATTTAGAGTAAGGTTCCGTTGCATTTTTAAAAACTATACTTGCAAGTTCTCCGTCCACAACGTACTCATTCATGTTAGCCTCTGTGTAAAGCGATGGACTGAGACTCTTGACGACTGACTTGTGCTTCGAGTTCTCAAAACCCAAGTTCCACGCAATGGACGACTCAGGTTCTTTGTTTTCGAACTGCAATTCATTAGATGGATTGCTCGAAAAAATTTGAGCGGACAGATTATTCCATATTGAGTGGAAATCCAGTGACATTGAGGGCCACTTGAGCTGAACTGGGTTTGACGGTTTCATTTGGTAATAAAACGGGATTCCGTGCACTTGATCTTTTGAAATTGATTCCAAATTGTTCGTTCCTGTCTCCAGAAGAAGATGCAAGGTAAATGAGACGTACTCACTGAATTGAATATCTGGTTGGTCTTCACTCCATTCGTTTTCTCCACGCAAGAATCTAAGTCGCCTTGAGCTTTCCGGAAATACATGCAACACTAAGGTAGGCAGAGTCACCTTAACCTTAGGAAACGCGATCAGAGCCTTAGGGGTTCCCCCATAACCACGCAAAATGTACGAATGTTTGGCACTTTCTCCAACGTATCCTCTCCAGGGAAACATCCAATGCTTCTTCCTCAAGAACCCATACGTCCAACGGTCACGGCAAAGACGGTGTCCTTCGGCGTTTGTGTCCTCTGGGTGAAACAAATCTACTTCAACCGAACAACTCCACTTTGCCCGAGTCGAAAAATCGTTTTCTTTGTCAGATTTTCTTTTCAATTCTGTATACTTGTATCTCTCACTCATGTAATCGTCCTGTCCGTCATCAATTCTGTACTTGAGCAAGCTTTCATTACGGCTTCGTTTGGTTGAGTAGTATGTGGCAATTGACAAGTCAGGAAGTTGAAAGAACCCTATTGCAGCGTTTGTAAATCGCATGTGGACTACCGGGACTTCCAGGTCAGGAATATCAACTCCTTGAAAGTTATAGATTCTGATGAGACAACGTGAAGCCTTTTCTAAAATAGACCCGAGATTAGTTAAGGTTAACGGATAATTCCCTTCTGACGGGAGCTTAGGCTCCGATTCCTTAGTCCCGTCTATCGAAGTGCACTTTGATGGGGAAAGATCCACTGAAACAGCGGCATTTGCAGAGTTTCCGATAGAAACCACGACAAGGAAAATCCTTAGAGGAATGGTTATATTCATTTCGTTTGACTACGGTTCTGCGAAAGGTCTGTACAGAGAATTAACTTGTCTCTTTAACAGTGTAAGAACGTTTACTCTATAAATTCCAGACGTTCAATCAAAGAGAGTGTTTAAAACCATAGTATTGAGTAAGATAAGCTGTCCTATGTGGCTGATAAACATTTTTACAAAATTAATTTGATCCCGAAAGTGTGTGTACAATTGTGATTAGTATTAAACATATTTCTTCTCGTGTTTGCCTGAAGAAGTTGTCCATTTTTTATTTAAGTAATATTGAGATTAAATTCTGGACAAGCGTAATATCGGTGAAGTGAATACTTCTTTTCAAAAGAGTTTAATTACTATTCAGATAATATACCAGTGTGTATAACTACTTGACATTTTAATCTCATGCTTTTGTTTAGCTTACATTTGGTTTCTCTTAAATACCTATAAGGGTTTACGTCCATAGAGCAACCTTCCAGTTTTAATTACAGTTTTAAAAGCTTTTAACTTAATTGCACTGTCTTCCAGGCCCTTATTCCGCATTACACATGAACAATGTTTTGTAACTGCTGACAGGTACTAATGCTGTCGTAGTCTTTGGAAAACTCTCAAAAGTAGAAAATGTTGAATTCAAATAGATACAAGCTGTGGCACAGGCAAGTAGGCAACACGTTTTAATGCATTGCCGCTGTTAATTTCAATGCGTTCCAATATTATATTGCATGTGATTCTGCTAATCGTTAAAGGGGATGAAAATCCGTGGATTAAATGGAAATCTGTAGTAAAATCTTTAAGCTTCCATTAATAATGCTAACCTTAACTCGAGAAAATAGCCCTCAAAGTAATAATACGGGAAGGAAAGGAAAACTAATAATCTGTGGGCATGGTTAGCAAGAGCTTTAATAAGGTCGCAGAGAAAGCTTTACAGTTTCAAAGAATGGAATCTCGTAAAAACTTTAACTTTACTCTGCATATTTGATCGAGAGTAGTAAAGCTGTACTGTGAGGTTGTCCAGCACGACCAAATCAACTGTAGTTCTTGCACCTCAGTGGATAGCAAAATCACTTCAGACTAATGGCGAATTTCACCTTTTTTGAGGAAAATATTCCATAATGGTTTGGAGATTTATGTAATTGAGACCTCACAACTGTCAGATCCATTGTTGAAGAAGCACGACATTTGAACTAACGATCCTGGAATGTTGATGGGATACCCCAGAGGACCTTAGCCTTTGCAAGCAGTTTGGAAGACAATAGTTGACTAGGGCCAAGAACAAAAGCATATTTTTCTGTAGGGAGGATCACGTCTGTTAAGACGTCAGAAAAGAATGTTTTTTGGAAGACCGTGCTTGACACCCTAAGGAGGAGTTTGAGCTATGGGTTCATATTAAACACGGTTTTTAAGCAGTTAAGACCAAACGTAGCAATTATTTTACTGACTTAAGAGACACAGACAGAATTAATTTGAATCCCGCCTATCCAAATCAACTAGCTAATTAAGGTTCCTACTCTTCCTACATTTCAACTGACCATTAAGCTTCTCAGTTTCCTTCTCTTGACCTCCGTGAGCGTTAACAGTTGCACAAGGTGGAGTTGGTATTCCAAATTTTTCATGTGTAATGAGAATCCGGTAAGTATGTCTGAAACAGAGCTACTCCTCTAGGTCGTAAAAGCAATGTGTTTGCATTTTAAATGTGTATGATTCGTGTATGAAATTGGACTGAATAAGTAAAGACATTGTTTTAAAAATTAGTTTACTCCAGTGTGCAATCCATACAGTAGGTTGTCCTAATATTAGAAATAGTAAAAATTTAATTATTGATGATAGTGCCTAAGCATTGATACAAGATATATGAGAATAATAGTTTTACTACATGACACGTAAACAAATTGACAGGAGTCGTCACAGGAAATTGATCAAAGTAACTTATATTTGGCATCGACCTGTAAGCAATTACTTAAATTCTCAATATATATTAGCTCTATGTATTTCGGCATCCTGTTTCACACGTACGAAGCTGTGCATTTTTAATTCAAGCACATCATTTAGGATAACTACATCCTCTGAATTTAACATCAGAAATGTCTAAAATACTCTCCGGCAACAGGACCATTATTTTGACTTGAAGCAATCATAAAATAACAACAATGCCGGCCTGAATGATCTTTCACTAAAACGACCCACCCTTTGGTAGGGTTATTACTGTTGAAGAAATTAAATATATGTATTTAGCTGTTTTGAACTTTGCGCTAAGAAAAATGACCAACATAATAGAAAAAATCTTAATTCAGAATTTTACAGTGCTCTGGGTCTTTCTAATTCTTGCGTTTAATTCAAAAGTCACTAGTAATCAAATATAAATAATTTTTATATTGTAAAGTTTCTCATTGCAGCATTCAACCTTTTATGAGGACTGTTGTTATGATGTAAAATAATTATTTAATTATTATTAAGCGACTTGAATACGGAGTTGTGACTATCTTGTGACGGATAAGGGTTTGCAACTTCAAAGGGTTAGAGGATTACATTAGACTTTTTTTTAATGCGGCGTGCACTCACACTGGCATTAACTTCAAATACGAGTATAATATGGCTCGCTTGCTCGAGGTGTCTAAATGAAATAAACTACATGCTATGTGGCCAGTTTCGTAGGTATTTTAGTCGGTACTTTGTAATGTGAAGAAATAATAATAGATTTGTACAGATACAGTGAAGTATTATTTCTTATGTTAATGTTAACTGACACCTTTTAGCAATTTCTTAGCAGTTAAGGTTACTAACAAGTAAACGCGCTTTTGAAAGAAAGTTTAGAAATTGAACATACAAAAACTCATTAACTGCAAAAAACAGTATGACAGACATCTTTTATAACGAATAACAAAACCAGTTATGTGCAGTGCTCATGAATTTGTTTTACATGTTTCGGGAACTTATATTGTTTTTTGAGAATGTGGAATGTGCCTTCCCTCAATCCAGCAATTCACACAAAAATGCCTACGATAAAGCAGGATTATCATTTACTTAATTAGTGCCTCCACGCTTTAATTCATTTGATATGCTGCGTTTTATACCCTGCGGGCTCCAAGATTTCTCTTGAAGCTGCTCAGGGAAAGCGAAATGCAACGTGATTTAAAAAACTTCTTGCAACGTTGTCTCCACCAATAATAGATCTGTGCCCGGTTTAAATAATACATTTTTAGACTGTGACAAGTCACTTCCATGGCAACGATTCCAATAGCAATGCTAACAAATGCTCCACCGATGAAGAATATTGTTGATAAGTTCCCTTCCAGCTTCGCTTTTTTCACTTTCTCCACTCTTTCAGCTTCTTCGAAGGTTGCATTGGCTTCAATCTGAAGTTGGACCGCATAGGTATGTAGAGTGTCCGCATTTCTTATCAACAAGTCCCATTTTTGATTTATACCCGACGTCATGAGAGCAGCTAAACGTCTGGGAATATTGAAATCCACAATGTTACCGACCATCCATCCCATATCTTTCGACGACAGAACTTCTTTCCCGATGTAGACATCCGTGGCATGAGTCCGTCTTGCTTGGACAAGGCCTTTCGAATATTCAAGCTGCCTCGACCATCCAATGTACGAAAATTTATCGCAAGCTAACAACTCTTGCTCAAAGTTATTCTTGAGTTTCCCACAGTTGCTGCGTTCAACGTGACGGAGGATTTTTTCCACATATTCAGCCACCTTTCTTAACGACACAGGAAGTTTGGATTTCGATGCTTCGCCATAAAATAGGGTCCTACCTTTTAGAAGAAACATAATTTCATAATGAGTAAAACGTGCTATCCCTGCTAATCCATGTGTGGAAACTGTTATCTCTTTCGAACAAATACGGAACTTTCCGGCGTCCAGCTGCGAAAAGTTTTCGTAGGGAATTGGGGAAGGTGGCGCCACTAGAATGTTAATGTTTTCTCCTTTGTAGGCGTTTGTCAGAATCATAGCCATCAGAATAGCTGCACCGTTTATCCAAAAACTACTGACATTTCTAGATGGGTTCTCGAGGTATTTGTTTCCTTGGTCGAGAATCAACGCAACACCAGTCAACCAAGCTTCACTCAATTGTCCGTTGATGCGGCAGATCAAAGCGCAACTGCTGATGAGAAACAGAATCCCAATCCACGACATCAAATCATACGAGGAAAAGTACATTCCCCACTGGATGTCCGTGTTCTTTGGTCTCCCACAGCTAATGAATTTGAATTCTTCATTTCGTTTACACAACGCTAACTGACCGTTTGTTTGCTCTGCTTGTAGCCTCAAGCTAACCGGGACTGTAGGTGTGTAACCATAAATTTCCGTTGCGTTTTTAAAAACTATACTAGCAAGCTCACCGTCCACAACGTACTCATTAGTGTTAGCCTCTCTGTAAAGCGATGGTCTAAGACGCTGGACGACTGCTTTATGCTTCGAGTTCTTAAAACCCTTGCTCCACGCACTGTACGACTCAATTCCTTTGTTTCCGAACTTCAATCCATTTGATGGAATGCTTGAGAATATTTGAGACGATATGTTACTCCACAATGAGTGGAACTCTAGTGACTTTGTAGGCCACGTTATCTTGACTGGTTGCAAGGGACGGAATTGGTAATAAAACGGAATGCCGTAAACTTCATACTTTGAAATTTTTTCCGTGCTGTTCGTTCCTGTCTCCAGAAGAAGGTGCTGAGTAAATGGGACGTACTCACTGAATTGTATATCTGGTTGTTCTCCATTCCATTCGTTTTTTCGAAGCAAGAATTTCAACCGCTGAGAGTTTTTCGGAAATACATGCACCACTAAGGTAGGCACAGTCACTTTAACCTTAGGAAACACGCTCAAAGCCTTGTTGCCTGACTCATGACTATGAATCATGTATGAATGTGTGGCACTTTCTCCAACGTATCCTCTCCAGAAAAACATCCAATGCATTTTTCTCAAGAATGAATATGTCCAACGGTCTCCGCAAAGACGGCTTCCATCCGGCCTTGTGTCTTCCGGGTGAAACATATCTACTTCAATTGAGCAAGCCCACTTTAACCTTGTCGACATATCGGATTCCTGCTCAGATTTTCTGATCGTTTTAGAATATGGCCCGTGTTTCTGGGTGATATAATCTTCCTGTCCGTCATCAATTCTGTACTTGAGCAAGCTTTCATTACGGCTTCGTTTGGGTGAGTAGTACGTGGCTATTGACAGGTCAGGACTATACATAATTTCAGGGTACCGTATTGCAGCGTTTGTGAATCGCATGTGGACTACCGGGACTTCCAGGTCACGAATATCAACTCCTTGAAAGTTGTAGATTCTTATGAGACAACTTGAAGCCTGTTCTAAAATAGACCCGAGATTAGTTAAGGCAGATGGATAATCCCCTTCTGATGGAAGTTTTGGCTCTGCTTCATTAGTCCCGTCTATCCACGTGCATTTTGATGTGCTAAAATCCACCATAACGGAGGCATTTGCAGAGTTTTCAAGAAAAACTACGAAGAGGAAAATTCTTAAAGAGGTTAGAATATTCATTTCGTCTGAGTTAATTGGAACTAAAGGTCTGTACAGAGAACTGACTTCCCTTCACAGTGTTGGGATGTTTACTTGAAGAATCCCAGAAGTTCAATCAAGGAGAGTGTTTAAAACCATAGCAAAAAGTAAGCTAAGGCGTCTCGTTTAATGGTAAACGTTTTTACAAAATTAATTTGATTCCGAAAGAGTGTGTACAATTGTTACGAGTATTAAACTTATTTCTTCTCTTGTTTGCCCGAAGAACTTAAGCTTATTTTTTATTAAGGTATTGAGATTAAATTGTTGACAAGTGTAATATCGGTAATGTGAATATTTCTTTTAAAACGAGTTTAATTACTCTTACGATAAGTAGCAGTGTTGAACAACTACTTGACATTTTAATCTCATGCTTTTATTTAACTTACGAATGATTAATATTAAGCATGCAAAAGGTTTTACGTCTGTAGATTAATCTTTCCAGTTTTAATAACAGTTTAAAAGCTTTTAACTTTATATAACTTACAGGTTAATCACATTCCTTATTATACAAGTAAAGTGTTTTGTAACTGTTGACATGAATTGCTCTCATACTAATAGTCTCTGGGCAAGTCTCAAAAGCACAATATGTTTAATTAAAATAAACAATACGAATGTATAAAAGCAGTGGGACCTGTGGGCAGCTGTCCACGTTATCATACTTATGCCACTGTTAATGTCAATGGATTCCAATTCGGATGAACTTTGTAGGGGTGAAATTCAGGTATGGGGCCTTGTAGAAATGTCCCTACAATGTTTTGCAATTATAACTAATTCCTCATCCAGACTCGCTCAAAGAGATGCTTTCTAATGCAACGGAATGCTTAATGTTTTATGCATTATGAGGAGGCAAATTGAGACGATGAAATAATGCTAAATGATTATGAACAGACTAGTTAGGTTTCTTGGAAACTAAATGACTAATTCCTTACAGGAAGAGGGGTAGAGTTTAAGCTACGTAAGGAATGGACATCTCACGTATGTCAGCGTAGAAGAGACGTGAGCAGGGAATAATTCTCCTGACAAGTTCCTATTCTTCAGATCAAAGTAACAATAATGCCTCTCGTTGCCAATTGTTGGGCCTTTTATAGGAGACTCGAATGGCTTTCTAAAGCCAGAGTAAATGCAGAATCTTTTGTAGTACTTATCTATGATAAGTAAATTCGTTGGGAAAAACTTCCAACATCGCGATAAGCAAACCAGACGAGTTTGCAAAGAGCTTCAGGTTATTGTCCTGAGCATCTGCATTTTCTATAAAATGCAGGTATACTATATTTGGACTCTACAACGTTTGCTTACTGTTGATTCGTACATGCACATCGGCTTTGCACAAAAACGATCCTAGCGCTCCACGCTACATTAAACCAGATATTTTGTGTTCCACTCAGAAGTATACTTCCACGCACAAGTGCACAGCAACTTGCCTACAGATTTATTTCTTCTCTCTACTTCCTCCGACTGACCGACTCCACTGATAAACTTGTAATCTGTTTACGACTAATACCAAGTCTTTTAACAATTATAACAACAACAAGTGGGTTTATTTTGAATGAACAAACTAACATCAGTATTTGTTTCGTTTTAAATAGGTCAGTTACAGTTGACTTTGTTGTGCAAATAAATATTCATGTTGGTCTCTTTATTCAAAGGACAATAACATGTTTTTATTAAAATTCCTGCAAAGTTGTTGCTGAAGGATGTTAGTAAGCGAGTAATAACGCATATAAGATGATCCAGTGGTGTTTTCACAGCAACTGTGTTCAGAATATATTCAGAACACTTTGCTCCACAATGAACTCCACTCTGGTTATTGGTATTGTTTTTTGTCTACTTGAAACATCAACTGCACTAACCACAGAACAGGGGCTGCTTCTAAAAGAACACAACAAAGGTAACATTTCAGGTCAGTAAATTTATAGGAATGATCAGATAATTCAATAATGTTTTAGACGACTGGACCGCGACTTCCCTAACGTTTTTAGCTCCCAATACGCTGACGAAGGGGAAATCCATTGGCCCAGCATGGTACACGGTAAAATTGTTGGTGAAGTTGCAAACTGACGTGCCTATGGCAACACTGGATGTACTTGCAAAGTGTGTGGATGGGATTCATTCACAAGAGGAATTTGTTTCTTCACGGGTCTATGATGATATCAGTGGTTCAGATAATCGTGAATTCAGTTTCCTGGCAGTTTTTGCACTGTCAAATGACATGCTAAGGACTTGTAAAAAAGTTGCAATTCAATATGTGTGCAAAAATGATCAAACAGGGAGCGACATATTTAATACATCGGTAGAGTTTCCTGTCACACATCAGTAGAAACCTTAATGCAGCAAAATATTGTCAAATTGGTGTACCGTTAATTTAACTGTGTATCTAAATTGTGTCGAATAAAGAAAAGTGATGGTAAAGTGAAAAGTTAAAAATTATATTGGAAAATATATTTATGACTTTAGCTACAAGAAATAAAAATAAATAATTTTTTTCTGATGATTTGCAACATCTTTCTTTATTCATACAATAAATTTAAACATGGGATTGTAATTATTTTTAATTCTTGCTTCTTCAAAACCCTTTAAAAATAAAATTCTGAAGCAGAATTGCAAAGTTAATGATGGAAAACACTGCTTCCGGATATTCAAAACTTCTTTGCTCTATTTTTTTCGTTTAAATAATATCTTTGAGACTCTGTCTCATGTGATTTTAAATAACAAAGGATTATAGACACAGAGTACTTCACATTGTGTTGTCTAAAATTCACATCATTATCTGACAAAATCTCGAGGAGACGTGCTGATTCTAAGAACTTGGGACAAAGCCACACCAACACGTTCATGAATGGAAAGATACTTCCGTCTCTCAGAATTCAAATCACGAACGCATGACCAGTAGACCTAATTGTGTTATTAAATACTTTTAATCGAGTTTTTTCAAGGACGTATTAATAATTAAATGCGTAAACCCGTAAAATTCAACTGGACCAAAGTGTCAGCTTGTGCTGTTATTCTACCCAATTTCTTCAGTAGAGAGGAATGTACATGATGTTTAAAAAATATTTACCTAACCTAATTCAAACAAATAAATATTAAAGGGTTTTTATTGGCATCTGATTTAAGTACAACAACATGTTTTTGTAAATCAGCAATTGTTTTCCTATATTGATTAAAGAGAGTACATAAAACGATCGAACTGCCGAAGAATATTCCACCAGCAGCCTAATAGTTTGTTCCATGATGGCCTCTCTGCCGGTTGCTCTCATCTTCTTTTACCTGATTGCAAGTTCAACATCAACAACACTAAAGTCAAGCCAAGCACTGCGAATAAAAGAACACAACAGAGGTATTCTGCTATTTAATTTTAAATGTTTTAGAATGCGAAAAAATTGAAATATATTTAGACGAGTGGACAGCGATTTCCGCAACAATTGTATTCCCGAGTTCCTTTCCTCCGGACACACCTGTTGTTCCGAAGAAGTACACGACCAATATATATATGTCCATCCCTCATGATGTACCTCTAGCTACACTCAATGTATTCGAACGCTGTGTGGACGGAAGTCATTCATTCGAGGAACTGAATTCATCTAACGTATTTGACAACATTCCTCAGACACATGGCAACAATGAATTTAGATTGAAACAATCTTTTTCGATGTTCCATGGAATTTTTGGGCCCTGTAAAAAAGTGGAAATTGAGTTTGTGTGTATTAATGATGGAACAGGAGACACACTATTTGATATTTTAGTGGTGGTACCTCTGATTTACAACAATGTTCCATAAATTAGGTTTTAAAAAATTGTGGATACGTATGTCTAAAGGTAAAGGACTATGGTCATTACAATTTGTTTTTAGAATAACGACCACCGTGAATGATTAACAGTTTTTATGTCTATGAACTTTCCGACTTTGAGGAAATTAAAAAGTCGTAGAACTGGTTACTGATTAATAATGAACCGAAATTAGTTGATTGAATAAAAAATATTTTGCTTGAGAACATAGGAATAATGACTTTAGTAATAAATATATCAAGTTGTATTTGTATTGGGCAAATAAATACTTTTGATGAGAAATTCTACATGAGCTGTTGGTTGCAGGTTTATTCCCTGGATCATTCTTAACCTCACCCGTCTTTGTTCAGGATTTTACTGAATGTTATCTTTCTAACAAGTCCTCACAAAATTTGACACAATTGCAAGATTGGAAATTTTCTTGTGCAATTAAAAGATTATACAATCAACTTTCCTTTAAGATTCATGCTGATAATGATACGAAAACAAGTTTATTTACATTGCATGAACAGTCCAACCTGTAACAAATATTTGCTTAAAACAGGTCAGTTACATATTAAAGTCCTTGTGTTTAAATCTGTCATAGGTCCTTATACAACAGATGTGTAATGAGGTTATTATGGTCTTCCAAAGTACACAATAACATGTTTTGTTAAAAGTAATGTAAACTTTCTACTTCAGAATATTAGTAAACAATATCAAATATATAAAGCCTGATTCGTCAAGAGAAATTCAATCAGTGGTTGTTACTGTAAGTTCGGAATATTTTGTGCCATGATGGTGTCCAATCTGGTTATTTATATGTTGCTCACACTACTTGCAACATCCACAGCACTGATTACTAGTCAAGGTCTTCTTTTAAAAGAACACGAGAGAGGTACAATTTCTTATTAATATATTTAGGTTGTATGTATATTTAACTTTGGAACTTTTAGACAAGTGGATGGCGACGTCTCTGGAAACTGTATTTCCTAATTCATTGTTACCTGGAAAAACAATTGGTCCGGCATGGTATACGGTCAACTTTTACGTGACACTTCCCGACGACGTGCTACTTGCAACGCTCAGCGTATTCTCGCAGTGCGTAGATGAAGCGTATTCACCAGAGATTTTGATAACATCAAAAGTTTTTAATGGAATCAAGAAGACACATAACAATCCAGTGAGGTTCAAGAAAGCTTTTGAACTGCCCCTTGACATCCTAAAGACGTGCGAACAAGTCGAAATTAAATTTGTGTGTGATAATGATCAAACAGTCGGCAATATATTTAATGTATCAACCCAGTTTCCTGTTACACAGAAATACAAATTATGAATGAAAAAACATTTATCGTTGATACTAAAGGTAAAAATGGGATATAATTTGGTATATTAAAGATAAGTGAATATATTGTGTATTTGTAAGGGTTGTTAACGAATAAATTGATAGTATCTTGTACTATAAAAGTAAGACATTGATTGTACAAAGAAAAATCAATGTCCATTCAAGTTGTCCAAATACGGGACTGGGACTTTTTTCCCAACTTTAACCCCTCACAATAGGCCAGGGCACAATTTCGTAAGTATGCCAAGGCTCACATATTACAGAATAGATAACTCACACATTCCCATTCGCAAAATTTACAGCTAATTATTCAAAAGTGACTCGGATCCAAAAAAATATTTTGAACGAGATTCTGCACTCTAAGACATCAATATAATATTAAGCAAAAAGCATGTGATCTACACTGAAGTTTGTTGGAAATTGTTCAAGTGTTGTAAATGTGCAATAATGCAGACCAACTTCATACAGATAACTTGAAATATAATTAATTCTACACAGTAAATCGTTTCAGTTACAAAAATAAACACATCATTGCTGTTGCCTAACCTAAGTCTCTTTTACTCAACTAATCAACCTAATCAACGACCAAAACTTCTTGTATTAAAGAATGACACGGTATTTGAGTCGTTACTCTGATTCTGCTTGCTTGTAGCCAATTTGATACTTAATATGTGTATTGTGGTCATCATATTATTGTGATAAACCAAGTATATCAAAAATTGTACAAGTTATCGAGAAATCCAGGGCTGTTTATTCCAGGAACTATAATTTAATCAATAAAAATAAACAAATGTACTCCATACTTGTTAGTGGAATCAAGTAGCTCCGTAATTGCCCAAGTATTCATTTTTATATTCAAAGAAACACTTGAGCAAATACTTTTAATTGTTTCGGTTTCTCTAAATTGTTGTTTTGAGCAGATGATTTACGATAGGTAACCGGTGACTTAAGTACAGGCGAGTTAGGGACACGGACGTAAGGACATGTCGACTTACGTACAAGGCTAGTTAAGGACATGTAGATTTGGACAAAAACTACATTTGGATGTGCATAGTAAAATCCCTTGTAGACTCTTGTTCCTCGATCAAACTTGGGTTGTCTCTAATGCAGTGCGCTTTTAGTTGACTACTGTGTGAAATAAATGTACACTGTTTATAATGCTTTCCGCACAAGCATTATTTGAAACTACCAATTCCGATTTAGCGATTGTTCCAAGTGACAAATGGAAACACTTATTTGGAATATACAAAGGATTTTCCTACAGTTTTCACAGAGATGGACTAGAGTGCTTGGAGTACAGGTAAACTTTTCAAAATATATTTTTTCTATTTACACCAAACTTGCCTTTACTTAAGTCGCCGGGAGAGGATTCCTGAGGGATTAAGATTGGCTGCGGCTACTGCGACGACTGGGGATGACGACTGGGGACGAGGAGATGGACACACCCACAACACACACTGACGATGACGACGACGATGACAACGACGACAAGACACGCACACGGGACACACACTTACGACACAGTAATTGGGGGAGACCCTAATTTATTGACGGCGACAACGTCAACAACAACGACGACAGAAAGACACGACAGGACAGGACACACTTGCGACTCCCTTCACTTCACAAACCACAATTCCAGGGATGATGTGGATCTGTCACATTATCTCCCTTCCAAACTCCCGGCTGCCTCCTTCCTCTACTCCTTCGTCTCGCGTTCCCCGTCTGACCTCTCACAGTATTTACTCAGGGTTTTTAAGCTATAATGAAGCGAAATAAAACTGGTGACAAATATCGAGCGTATAATTTATTTAAATTATTCCAAGAGAATATTAATGAGGTCAAATGAATTGGCTTAGTCTTGGAAGTTGACACTTTAAGAGTTGCTCTGTCACGAAATATTTTGGCATACAAAATTTAGTTCGGATGGTTTAAAAAATTAAAAGCTGAACCTAATGAAACATGCATGAGGCTTTATTCCAGTAGATAAATATGCATGTATGGGGTTAGTGGTTTTTTGAGACTTGGCAAGTTATCATGGAGAAATTCTTGTGCATCTTGTGTTTCTACACTTGTTTAGGAATTTGTTTCACACAGGAGCTTAGTTTATCCGTTCCGGATTTGTACCCTTGTCACATTAATATTGTTATTGACTCTACTATTATTTTACGAGGTTACTTGAATACCTCACCATTAACAATACATCGCATCAAATCGTTTCAGATTCAGGATTCGTTGTCAGGGAACGTTATCCTTCCAACCAATCCTATTCGGTTTCATATCTCCCAATCCAAACTACCTGTTTGTTCAGCACACATATTTAAATTCACGAAATTCACGTTATCGTTCGAAGAGTTTTTGATAAACCGCATGATACCCGAGAATATGATTCAGACTCAACGATATTCATCTGAGGTTGCTGAATTCAATGAAGCATTTGTCGAAGATTTTAAATGGACTGCCGAAATGACTAAATTCGGTTGGTCATTCAAACAAGCAGATAAAATGTACATTTACAACTTCACCGTTACCAAGTGGGATCATTCACGCCTTAGTCTAATGCGGGGAGTTCCTCATCCTGTTACGTACATTATGTACTTTGTGGAAACGCGTGTTTCTGAGAAGCTAAATGTTACATCAGACATCCTTCTAGTTCTTGATGAAAAACTAGAAAGCAGACACTACATGAGCAACACCCCACGCGCTGTAATTGATCGAATAGCAGTAGTATTAACTGAGAATAACACAGCAGCTAGCGCCATGTACCTCTGCAGTCGCTGTATTAACGAACAAATATCGAACTTTAACATAGTCGATTTCCTATTGGCTCCTAAAGTTTGTATAGAGCGAATGTGGAAATCCCACATCCCAGGAGACTGGACAGTCCGTGAAATATTCTATGACAAGAACTTAATAAACAGCACATTCCTGCTAAAAGTGACTACAAGAACTGGGTCATTTCATGTAAGAGTCACTCCAAATTTACCGTTTGAATGCACAGTGTTAGGAATTCTTGTTCAAGTGAATAATCTAACCATCCACCCAAAAGGAGATGTGGGTGTTAGGAGCAACATTCCTCAACTATTTGGGACATCAAACATACACAAGTCAGTTGTGTACGAAGGATGGAACTTTTTTTATGGAGTTCCTGTCAGTTCGTCTCAAACATTTGTAGTCACATCTTCTGAGGGATATAATTTTGCAACTTGTTTTTCATATCAGGAACACTCGTACCGAATGTACATAATTCCTTTTCAACCCAACTTGTGGTACTCCCTGGTCGGCTGTGTTCCTCTCCTGGCAATTATTCTATACATTTATATTCTGCACTTGGACAACAAAACTATCAGGGGATCCCTGAACCCTCCGTTAATGTTCTGCGCATCGCTTGTTGAGCAGTCTTGTTACATTCCCCAACAAATGGAGAGGCAAATCCCGTTTAGAATTGTTGTTGGCATGTGGTTTCTACTCCTCTGTATTTTTACTAATGGCTACAAAGGGGCTGGGATATCAGAACTTACAGCGCCGTTGACGAAACGGAGCGCTGAGACTTTTGATAATCTCACAGTCACCAAATTTGCTTGGCCCAAATATGAATACAGTGCCAAAATGGATAGAGATGATTTTTGGTTCGTAAGCTCTGCCTCAAAAGATTACGATTCCGCGAGGTTTTGGGAAGCTTTGGAAAATGGATACCCCTCTGACAATCCTTCACGTGATTCTCCCGTGTTTACATTCATGCAGGATTTGCACCATTACTACATAAAACTTAAAATTAATTATAGCCAGCCTTTGGATAATTTAATTGTTCGCCTTTTATATCCTCAACGAGCTAAACTACCTAAGGGAATATACAACTTTAGTGTGCAAGAATTAAAGAACAAATCTCTCGATGTTCTACTGGCGTTTGAAAACGAAAAGGAACTTGTGCAATGCGGAAGAGTTGTCAATACTGATCGTGAATCAACAATTAACCGAGAATTTAAATATCTCGCGCAGAACTACCATTGGATTTCATTTTTCAAAGGAAGAGAGCCAATTCTAAGAGCAAACCGGGGGTGGCATTTCTTAAAGGACAGCCATGGAAAGGTTGAGAGGTCTTTCAAGTCTCTTTTATCCAACGGGATTTACAATAAACTTGAGGAATTCTA
>JAQGAB010000958.1:0-20144 GCA_034696565.1 Isotomurus graminis | reverse complement strand
AGTACGTTCATTACCGGCAATAAAATCGGTTGAAGTCTCGACAACTTCCCATCAAGATATGAGAATTTTGTTTGTTGGTGCAACTGAAAAACTGCACGTCTATGCTGGCCATGAAATTAATTTTTAACTTGAGTTTTGCATACGCATAGTGGAATAGTTTATTTCAAATTCGCAGCACTGGAAACAGGGAATGCAAGGGGACAGAAGTGGAAGGAAAGAGATTTTACATGAATTTCTACATGCTTGTTACTTTAATGGATTGTCATACGAAAGAATGTTTAATTTTTATTGCAATGTGTGAGACGCTATTCTGTTGCAAAGTTTTGCTCGGCTGGGTTATCTTTCGGGGGTTCTTCATCCTCTGCCTTGGCATCTTCTTCTGTCTTTGGTTCTTCTGCAGCCGGTTCTGTTGGTGGTGATTCTTCTTGTATTGCTGCATCTGCAACTTCTTTAGGTTCTTCAACATTATCTTCAGTTTCTCCAGTCTCTTTTTCTGTTTCTGCTGGTGTAGTATCTTCAACAGGAGTGGCTGTTGCAGGTGGGGCAGCCTCTACCTTTTCTTCAGGAGCGTCGGTCTTCTCTTCGTGTTCTTCAGTTGCAGGCTGTGAGTTGAGGTTTTGCCTATTCGTTGGGTGAATTGGATGAGTTATCTGGGACAAATCTGGTGGGTTTTGCTCGAATGCCGTTAATTCTTCAAGTCCTTGATTAGCGAGAGCCCAAAGGTCAGGGTGATAAGTTTGGAAACGCTCATACCATTTCTTTAGCTTGGGGAATGTGTTCAAGTCGTAGTCGATGACTTGTAGCAACACAGTTCCCATTATAAACGGTAAATCCGCAATAGTCAAATTACCTGAAATTAATTGTCAGTGAGTATTTAGCTGTACACAACGCTTGATTGTAAGTTGCTTGATTAGGTATATCAAAGGTTATTAAAGGTCTTACTTCCAGTCAGGTAAGGTCCGTCAGTTCTTTCAATATACTCTTCAAAAATGCCTACGGAATGGTTGACCTTCTTGAGACCCATTTCAGTCCTTTCATAAGCATAGCAGATAGGCAGCAGCTAAAACCACAAAGGACATAATATATTGTTGACAATCCCACTGAGAAGCTATAAACCTTGGACTACAATTCGAAAATAATAAGCAGCCATCATCTGTTGTAGTCGTAAAGATGAAGGACTTCGACCTTCGCTTTAGCCGCAATCAAGAATCAGAATGCAGATGAAGTTGACACGCAACTCGAAGTTTAATTGGCTCTAAGGAATCTTGGGCAAGAAGGCAATGGGTAGCAGAGGTAAAATACAGTGTAACTAATTAAACTCACCACATATTCAGAAACAGCCTTGTAGAAGGTAGATAAGTAGAAGGACAAGCGGTGATTGATGACTGCTCGTTGCTGGGGCTCTGTAGGGTAGAATGTCTCATCAACTTTATACTTGTCCGCAAGGTACTGGAGGATGGAAACGCTGTAATGAAATAAATCAAAGCCAGAGATTCAGTGAAGGACTAACGAAGCATAATTCATTATTCTACCTTTCACTCAGGAGAAATCCGTTGTCATCAAGTAAAGGAACTTCACCTTGAGGATTTTTCTGTAAAGTAAAACCGCAAAGGTTTCAGAGTGATTTCAGTTCAATTGGGTTATTAGTTCTAATGTTAATAATGCTTTGGCTACAATACAAATTTTGTATAGGGAACCTTCTTGTAGAGCTCGGAGGCCTGTTCGGCCTGGAGAAAGTCAACATCGATGAGTTCGCATTCAATGCCGAGGTACTTTAAAGCCATACGAATTGCTAAACTGGGGGGCGAGTCGGAAATATGGTACAGCTTCAGACCCATCGCAATTCCTACCCTTTTTCCTGGTCAAACCCAAATTAAGCCGGCGTTAGATTATCTTCTGGAGTCTCTTTAGGAGGCTCAGGATTTTCAGGAATTGTGGGTGCCTCTGAACCTTTTAGGGAATTCCGGGAGGAGGAAGTGGCAGTTGTGCAGGCAGAAAGGTTCTTTCCTCCGGGGGATAAGCGACCTTCACTTTCCCCGAGATTTTTTGATTCCCCTGCTGCTGCTGGATTGTTTGGATCGGGCTTGTCAAACAGAGCGTCTGACACAGCGTCTATTTTGTCCTTGTGAGTAGCGTAGAACTTCTTCCCAGGGATGTCGACGTCTTTTAAAGTATCGACATTTGATGAACACTGCCCCACTAAAAACAATACTTGGGGTTAATAATGTTAGAAATAGGAAGCAGTGGTAGTAGAGTGTTAAGCAAACAGTTCAGGAAATAAGTAAGGTTTATTAAGATTGGTAGAATGAGACAAGATTTTTATGTTGTCGAAATCCTATCCAGTCCAAGACTAAACCAATTGACACAGTTTTCTTTACTTTAAGGACACAAAGTCTAATCCCCATCTTCCGTATCCTTCATGAAAAATAGTTCATACGATAGTACTTTATTGCCTATTGATTAATGTGGATCTTGTTAGTTTAAGATAAAAAATCCATGAAATCTCAAATCACGAAGCTGACTTAGGAATTCGTGGTTTGTGAACCATGAAATAAACTGCGACTTCAGTGAGAGTGAGTGGATTATGTTCAAGTGCTGCTGCTGCAGGGAAGAGGAAGTGCAAGAAATGCAATTTTAGAAATGTGAATGACTAAACAGCAATTGATCACTTACTATTTATGCTTGAGATAGTCGCATGCTACCTCCTCACTTCTTCAACCATTAATACTTAAACAGCAATTCTGTAAGGATGAATGCTTCCCTTTTAAGGCGATGAAGATATAATTGCAGATCTGCAGACTTAACAGCTTCCGCACTGCAGCAGAGACTGAAAGTGTTCCCAAAAATGCACAACCTTTTACTTCAGAATGAATTGAACTGTAGCCGTTGAAAGGGTATGAAAGTCAGTGATCCACTGTAGAAAAGACGCTTAAAAACTCTCCGAGATTCTGATCAGTTCACTCTGCGAGTTGAAATGTGATCAACCCTCGCTGGAAAGAATCGAAGTGTCTAGAGAAAGCTCCCTTCTCACGAAAGTCTTTAGATGAAATACACATTCATAAAACCGCAAATGACGAATGGAGTAAAAATACCCAAAGCTATGCAGGACTCCTATACGTTTTACATGTGTATGTACTACGAATAATATATTTATTGTGGACAATAGGGGAAAGTATATGTCCAAGCCCAGGTTTCTCACGTTCAAAATTCAGATGCACTTGGACTGAATGCCTGCGTATTTGTGGGCTCACCTGAAGGATACTTTTTATAACGAACTGGTACAGTAAGCAAGCAACAGTGAACAGGGCAGTTCAAAACAGTTTCCGTTATGTATTATTGATACATTCCATACATGCGATTAAGCACTTACTTTGGAAGTATTATCGGAGTAGTGATTACATGTATCCAAGAGCGTAGGCACGTTGTATGAGTATTTGTCCTTTTGTGGCTGAGCGGAAGAAAGCTGTAGAGAATAGTGGAGAAAGTTTCGGGAAGGCTATCAAGTGGCTATTCAACTTTATGAATAGGCACATAAGATTAACGTACTCGACTCTCTCAACTTTGGATTATTGTGGTGGACCATACAAAAGTCCTAAAGCCTGAATTGCTTTAGGTTTCTCATTTGTCACGTTTGCATGCTTAGCTCCAAGATAAAACAATTTATTTCTAGTGTTTGCTAGCCTAAAATGGGTTCTTGTTTGAACTTTTGATTGCTCATTAGTTGTTAGTTTAGAGAATGACGTCTGTTGTGTGTGGTTTATTAGTTTTAAGGGTACTAGTCACAATCAAAGTACGATTGACACTTAAATGTATCTTTGATTATTCGTGCATGTTGGTACATTTCGTGTGAGGAGCTTACCACATTTTAGAATTTCATGCAGGTTAATTGAAATATTATATATATATAAATATATGGATTTGTCAGTTCAGTGAGTTCATTTTCCGAATGCTTCTAGAATCCTTTCATGTTTGTCTGCATGCAACAATTACATACTTAAATACAAGGAGGCAGGACAGAATGTTTAACAAATCAATCACGCCCTTGGCATGAGAGCACACGAAATACTGCGATAATAACAACTCACACCAGACACAAATATCCCATTACCATCCCAAATTATGTTGTGACATTTTGTTCTGATTCCGGAAACACGAAAGGAACATTCACACTTTGGTATATTACTTAGTAATTAAATAACACGCATGGACTCTTTGTGTCCTCTAATGGGGTAATTAATAATGGTTTGCACCATCCTCATGTCAATGTCACATCCAACATGATCAGCGTCACGAATCTAATTCATGTTAGAAGATTGTGTGTGTTTTCACGAAATAGCTGCATTAATTTAGTAACTCCATATGCATAACTCATATTTATGATCTTCCTCGATGATCCTGGTCTGTATTGTCATAATATAAATGCATTCTGTATGATTATGCAATAAAAGAAATCAGCATGAAAAACCGATTGAAGACAAATTCTCATCCAACCAGCGATATACTCACTTATCCAAACACTCAAAGGTTAATTTACTGTCTTCACTTAAGCTTTGCTGTGTACTGTGTAAGTGTTTCCTATTCTTGGTAACAAAAGCTTGTAATTATTACATCCGGTTCTGAGGATTTATAAAGTCGCCTTCCACCTTGCTTTGTACAAAACATCTTCTACAAGTACACAAATAGCAAATAAAAGTCTTCATATAGGTATTAAATATTTGTATCGTTTTCACTGTAAAAGCTAAAGAAATATGAACTCGGTTAAAATTGTGCTGATTATTTTTGTCGTGTCATTTCGATTCTCATTAAGTCATGTTTTACCTGAGATTACTTTAAAATCTACAAAATCTGGTAAGCAGTTCTTAGAGCCGTATGAGTTTTAATTGCGTTTGGAAGGTGCTGTTTATTTGATTTGGTTTGTGTTTGTTTGACTCACAGATATTTGCCCACATGGGTTGCATTATGTGAATTCATGCATGGCTGTATGTTCTTGTAGCATCGAATTTGGCGATATGGGATGTGTGAAGATGCCAGATTGTCATGAACCGTTAGGTAAGAAAAGCTTTTTTATTGAGAAATTGATAATCAAAAGGACCTTTAATGTTGTGTAATACCATTTCAGATGGTTTTTGTCCAGTTGGGAGTTCTTACAAGGATCCAATGTGGGGATCTCATTTCGAGTGTTTCTGTAACATGGACGAGAGTCAAACATACGAATGCTTTGATTTGAGACAACATAAAACTTTGGGAGTCGCGTGGCCAGCTATTAAATTAACTTAGGAGTGGTTGGAACGTAGAGATGTGAGACTGAACGAAAGGTGCTTGACAAAGAACGCAATGATAAATGCAGAGAGAGACTTATTTATTCCTCATATATTTATTTGTAAAAAGATGAACTATGATTGTTTAGAAAAGTAATGAATACAAAGATAAGATGCCTGTGAAATGTCATTCCTATTCCTAAGTGTAATTTTAATTTGGCTGTTCCATTAGTTTGCTTCCAGTGATAAAAAGACACTGAAGGCACTGCGGAAACATTCGTTGTGGGGAACTGGGGAAGGGATAGTCGAGATGGAATTTAAAAATTAATGCGGAAGGTCTGATTTGAGGAATGCGTAAAACTGAAACCCTGACCAACTGGTTACTGAATGAGAGCGAACGACGGGGTCCTTTTCAGATTGAAGTTTCTTCCAGAAACCGGCATTATATGCTTGTAAAGTCATAAGTGGCAAGGAAAGCGACGTGTCTACCCATCCCCAGAGGTTTAAGAACACATTTAGGGACCATTGTCTAACCTCCCACGTCTTAGGTGCTAAGAAAATAGGCGTCCAGGCCCAATGACCGAATCCCACCACAGTCCCTTAGAAGTTAGAACGGACCTTTTAGGCGCCCCGATCACCTGACAACAAAGCTTATCAGACTCTTTCTCATATCCTCCTGATCCGTGCCAAGCATTGTGAGGTCGTGACGTGTGACAAAAAAATCATCAGGTACAAGAAATGGGAGGAAAGGGTTCAAAGAAATCTTTAACAGTTGCGGCGGAAGAGGGAAAGCAAGATGAGTCAATTATTCCAGTGAGTGCAGGTTCGGCAAGTTCGTATGCATCCAATGAAATACGGGAAATCCATGTTTCGGACGGCTTCTCTGTACTTGTTTCGGAATTCGAAGGGAGATTCTACGCATATGGAAGCAAATGCCCTCACAACGATGCTCCACTTCAAACAGGAGTCCTTGTGGATGGAGTGATCCGATGTCCGTGGCATGGAGCTTGTTTTGACATCAGGACAGGAGATATTGAGGATCACCCAGGATTGTCTTGTCTCCCAACTTATCGGACGAAGAAGAAAAGGAACGGTCACATTTTAGTTTACCCCAAGAATCCCGGAGTGTTCACGGCAGACCTTCCTCTAGGCAGGATGACCAACCCGAAACATGTAATGATTGTGATAGGTGGAGGAGCTGCGGGACTCACTTTTGCAAAGACTTTAAGGGAGCTTAAATATGATGGGAGAATACTTATCATCTCTAAGGATAATCATTTGCCTTATGATCGAACAAAGCTAAGTAAAGAGCCAGGAATCTCGTGGGATGATGTGAAACTCCGACCCACCAATTGGTACAGTCAAGCCCAGATTGAAGTTGTTCTAAATGCAACTGTCACAGGGATAAGCTTGTCAAAGAAACACATCCTACTGGATGGAGTGGCTAGTCCTATTGCTTATGACAAGTTACTTATCGCTCCTGGATTAAAACCCAGAAAACCTTTACCTCCAGGGGCTGAAACAAGTCAATTTAAAGGTGTATTCTGCGGTGTAGTACCAGGAATTGAGTTGAGAAATGTGTTGACTCTTCACACTCTTAAAGACAGTATGAGAATTAAGGAAAAGTCTCGAGGAAAGCGAATAGTCATTGCGGGTTCAGGATTTATTGGAATGGAGTTAGCGTCAAGTCTTCAACCAATTGTGGAACATATCACAATAGTTAGTAGAGACAACAGACCTTTCAGTGCGGTTTTCGGTGACCTCGTTGGACGGATGATTCAGAAGAGGATAATCAGGAAGCACCAAAACATAACTTTTATCGGGTGTGATGTAATAAAGCAACTTAATGGAGATGCAGAGAAGAAAGTGAAAGAAGTTGTGACGCTGAAGAGAGTGACCATTCCATGTGACTTGGTTATTTACTGCATTGGAGGAATTCCAGCTACAGATTTCCTTCTTAATCCGTACAAGCAGCGGAGTTGGGGAATCGACCAAAAGCCTGCGAGGGACCTTCCACTGAAAATAACATCCAAGGGGTTTATTCCGGTGAACGAGTTCATGCAAACTTGTGAACCTGACGTGTATGCTGCGGGAGATGTAGCAAAGATTCCATTGAATGCTTCTGTATCTCAGTATGCAGTTGTGGGTCATTGGGGAATGGCTCAGAAAATGGGTAAACGAATGATGAAATCTTGGAGTGGAGATTCAATCGAACTTTCTAACCTAATCATTAATGTCTCTTTGAAACATCTTCACAGGGAGACTGGCTGCAATGACTATCATGGACAAGAAGGAGAGTATCATTGACACTGTTCCTTTCTTTTGGACTTCAGTTGCTGGTGTGTCTATCCGCTATGTTGGATATGGACAGTACTACAACAAGAGCTTTATTTTTGGCGACCTCGATGAACATCGATTTTGTGTGGTGTACAAACGACAGTCTAAGATTGTAGCTGTGTGTACAGCTAACTGTGACCCAATAGCTGCAAAAGTGGCGTTTGACATTGAGGATGACGTTGACTATGGGGATGGCTTTCCTGATTACATTGAAGATGCTTTCCATAAGTCTCCTCTGCCGGGGGAAATTCATGACGGAATTAAATTCAATGAAGATGAAGACTTTATCGTGGATTTTGATGCTCACAACTTAAAGTTAAAAGATTTGTCGGTGGAGAGACGTATTAAGTTGTTTCATAATAAGCCTCAGTACAAAGACATGGAATATAAAGTTGTGATTCCAAAGTCGGTGTTGGATCAGTCGAACTTGATCTTCAAGTCTCATTTTAATCAGTGCAGAGCAAAAGGAATAAGTCATCTTCCTCCAGAGCACAGTCAAGAGTACCAAGTGATGAAGAACTTGTACAAGAGAAAGTCAAAAATGGTTAAAAAGTGGAGCTACCAAGGCGGGGGTCCTGGAAATCCTGGTGATGTTGGCAAATATATAAAAAAGTCTTGAAGACACAGTAAGTAATCTGAGAGAAAAATATGATTTATTGAAAAATCATCACAGTTCAAAACTTCAGGAATTATTAATATTAGACCGTATCTTTACGAGTAAACGGGCGATTAAAGTGGCTTCAGAATTTAGTAAAAGAAATCATTCTGTCTTTATAATGTCTTGGTCAGATTAGCATACTTTTTCACTTATATCTCTACTGCTCAACTTCGTTTTCCGTTGTCAATAAAATATCCGGACTGCATACTTTTGGAAACTTAGGATTGTCCGTGTCCGGACCGTAAAAAACGTAGTGCTAGAAATCTTCAAGGCGAAAGAGAAAGAGTCCGTGGAAACAACTTGAAGGTCTGTGAATGCTTGTAAATTACGGATTGCTTTGGGTCTTTATTATTAGTATTCCCAGAAATTCAAGCACCATAACTGAACTAGCCGAAACGTTTAATGTGAATCGGGCTAAAATTAATATACGATGTTGATCCAAGCTGTGTACGACTTCACGTTGCGAGACCAAGACAGTGACAAAACTTTGTCTTTTGACAAAGGAGATGTGTTCATCTTCATAGAAGTTTACCCGAAGGATGAAAACTGGTTAAAAGCTGCTGATAGGAACGGTCGAATAGGATACATTCCCAAGAACTACGTGGAGATAAGTCTTAGAAGTGGCAAAAATGAATGTTTGGATTTCATGAAAGAAGCGATTTACCATGCGAAGCAGAACAATCTTTCAACTGCAGAGGAGTTGCATCGTATACGAGACAACTTGTCTTGGTTGGAATATCGAGAGATACTTGCAAGAGAATTGAGGAATACGATGTCATCCGTGAAGGTGGAGAAATCACAAACGACTATCAAGCAAGAGAAAGGCCAGGATAATGACAGAGAAGAATCAACTGATTATGATGAAACCGAGTCCAATAAGAGGAATAATGAGCAGAAGTCCAAATGTGGAAGTTCACGAAGTTTTAATAAGGCCAAGAATGATTTCTCTTCATCATCGGTGTATAGTGTTCCTGCTGAGTCGATTCGATCAGTACCAATGAGAAGAACAAAGTCAAGACAAGACGATGAAGGTTCTGTGATTTTAGGGAAAGATATCGCTTGTAGGCAGAGTAAAGCAAGGACGAGTTACTCAAAGACTGTGTCTGGAAGACCATCAACATCTTGTTCGATTGACAGGCGTGTTGGACCTCAGGACACTTATGACTCAGAAGAAACCCGTCAAAACCAACTGGATGAGAAATACGCTGTAAAGACCAATCGCCCGAATGATGAGGTGTCCACTTATTTATCTGGATGGGACTCTTATTCTAAGACGTCAAGGAAATCTTATCCCCCAACTAGACTAAGAGGAAATGCGGAGTACAACTACGAGTTGGACCCTCACGTGCTCAGTCTGTTTAAAATTGTCCAGGACGCCGGAGTGGACGCGAAGAGGTCTGAATTTATAGTTCATCGGGTTCTCCACCACATTTCAACACAATTCCAGCCTGACATGCCTGGAAAGGTTCAAACAGTTCTGAAAGTACTACAGCGATCATCGAGTATGTCATCTTTACACGAGTCTCCTAGAGTTCCTAGTGAGGAATCAGCTTTACGCTACTTGGCTTCCTTAGGAGAGCATTGTCGTTACGAAGATCGAGAAAGAGTGACCGACGATTCTTTAGTTTTGAGTCAAATCGACACTCTGAAAGCTGAGATAATGAGTTTGGATTCCAAAGAAGCGGACCACTTCTTAAGAAGTGACGACTTCCGAAGTCTTCTTGGGATCGTATCATTATACAGTTACGAGCCACAAAGATCTATTAAGGACAGAATCTTGGATCTCTTGTCATTCATCGGCTCAGCGAGTAGAGGAGCACGGAGTATCTTATTATCTTCTATTCTGCCTGTAAGTATTGTTCAAGAACTGTACGAAAGTGTAGAGGACCCCGGAAAGCTGAGTAGACTGGCAAAACCTCTGATAGCTCTGATGGCTTCAAGCGAACCTCTGCCACATTCCCACCGTGACATCATGGGGAAAAAGTTTATTTCCTTCCTACTGAATTACATAGAAGAACCAATGACTAAAGATAACGAAGAGGAGGAAAAAGCCAAACGAGACTTGTTGAACACGATCATCGCGTATAATCTTCAGTTCAAGCCGGAGGAAGAGAATCCAGTGATTCGTGCGATTGCTGGACGCGAGCCAGCCGTACATTATTTTATTGACGCTGTGTTGTTTCTTTTTGAAAGAGAAGTCGATCCGCTACCATCTGCTGATGATAGGAATCTGGATTCTGTCTTGAAATTGATGAAAGACATGTTTTCTAGTAGAAGGAGTGCTGAGCATTTTCACACGGCCCACATGAAAGCGCTAACTGACTCGTTGATCAGTCGTGTGAGTGATTTGAGACCGGGGAATCCACGGAGAGCAGAGTATATTCAGTTGGTGCGACTGGTTCTGAAGAATAGGGACTTCAATTATCGCCTTTCAGACGTTGGATATGCCTTCATGGTCATCTTGCTTGAAGACGATCCTCTGTCCAGCGGAGACCAAAAAGTCATACGGAGTATTTGCAAAGAATTTCCAGGAATTGTGACGAAAGGAAGCATTCCAGTCGCCACCGGAGGAAAAGGATGACAATATTGCACATTAGGAATGAAGTGTCACTTTTATTGTGTAACGTATATCATGGAACCGTCTAATGCAACTATTGTAATTACAACGAGTAATTTATTGAATAAAAGTTGAGAAAATCTTATAATATATAACAATGAGATGTCATTTAGTGTGTTTAAGGAGTAAATCTGAGGTCTCAGGGTATTAAAGTTTGAATACTGAGTTGCTGCCGAGTTGTGAGAGTAAACTGCGATGACTGATGAGTACAACCGGCATACATATTATCGTGTTTCATTCATCCAGAATGTTTTTGAAATCTGCACATTTCTTGCCAGACTATTGAAGTAGCCGAAAACGTTAAAATTAAATATGATATTTATTCTGGTTATCAAATAACCTGGCAGTATAGACATAACATGAAGATTACTGTATAACAACGAGAAGACAATGAGACACAATAATGTTTACGAAAGGGAGAGTACCAATAATAATGATGGGAAGGAGGATAATGTGATTCCATTAATTATTGGTGCATGAGTGAATTTCAAATGACATTCATTGTCCGCATTTGGAAATGCGTTTTACAACATGTTTCAGCCGTTTACTGGAGGACATCGGCGAAAGAAATCTTTCCGAACATGTAGTTTCCGAAGGATGCTGGGTCATCAGAGCCGAAGTATTCTTTCCACAATTTCTCGTAGTATTTCTTGTCAACGGCAACGTGTCCACGCTATTCATTCAAATGGTTATTTACATAATGTTAAGAAGTAAGGGTACTTTGCGAATGTTTTTGTAAGCAGCTTACGCAAGAGAAAGTTTGGAAAGCTTGTCTAGCCTCAGCGCAGTCCACACCGAAAGATGCGCAGACTGAAGCGAATTCATCTTCATCAATGACATTATCACCTGGAGGTACACAAGGATAATTGTTACGATTAGAAGGAAATTCTATAAATCGGGGTAAGGAAAGCAGTCTTCGTTTCAGGTAAGAAGAAAGTACCGGAAGTATCCTGAAGCTCGAACATAAGGTCCATGTACACTCTTTCCCAGTCGTCAATCTTGTCGGGGTTCCTCCACAGCTGAACGAATTCCTCAGGGCTGATCTATTTGTTTGAGTCAATCTTGTTAAAAGCCTTTGTTTTAAGTGAATATTTCAATTATTCAGGGCGAAAACTTTCTCAACATACCCTCTCGTTGTCTTCCTTGTAGCATCGCTTTCGGAGAACTTCCCACATCTTCAAGAAGTTGCTCATGACTTTGGTGAAGTTTGCATCTCCCTCGGCCCATCCTCGGACTTTGCACAATTGCTGCCAAGAAAAATTCACGCAATATGTATTTCGTTGTGCGTTTTAACGTTTTCTAAACTTCAATGTTTTCGTTCATAATAACTAATGATTGTAGTATTAGTGAGTTCATAGTGAGGTGCGTGATGCGATAAGTCAATGTGACTCTTTGCAGTGACATATGAAGGCTTGAAAGCTGAAAAAACGTAGTTAACTAACCTACCCTACCGAGAGTGCAATTTCTGTTCCCAAATTAGCTCATATTGTTTGCCTCGTAATGAGATTATCTTGTTTTTGCCAAAAGTTGCGTATTACTCTTCCGTGTGAACAGTTTACTAACAAAACTGCCCTTGTTTATGCTCTTGTATATTATTCTATGTGTTCTCGTAGTATCTTATGGTTTTCTTTCCCTTCTAATTTACTTTCACCTAGCGTGTAAATAAGTGAGATGAGTAAACTATAAAAATGCGTTAAGTTACCTTCACGGCAAGAACGAAATCCTCCCTTTCAATGGTACCAGATTTATCCGTATCTGTCAATTTATAAATAAGTACATATTAGAAAACAAAAATACAATCTTTTCTTGACTAGCAAGACGTTCCTGAAGCCCAGGCTCACATTACCCCAGATCAGGCTTGCTCAATAGTTTCGGCAGGTTTTATTCGGAACTAATGGATTTTTTATGGATTATGAGGAAAAGGAGATTTAGGATACTATTTTGAGACTTCAAGGTATAATTTAAAATGAATTGTTCTTACCGAAGAATCGCTCGAACACGTATGTGAGCTTGGCAAGTCGGAACTCTGACATAGACATCTGGAAAAGATGGAAATAAAGAATATTTAGATTTATAATTTGTAGCTTAAGAATTTATAAGTGAAGCACAAATGAATTAGAAATATTCTGAAGATTCAAACTATCTAAAGTAATGTTCACCTTGGAGTAGTCTTTGTTTTAATTGGCACGATATGAAACAATAGAAGTAATCAAAGTATAAAAGTATTGAGCGAGGTTCAAGAAATCCGTTTACTCTGGACGAATTCAATCTGCTAACTGAATTTGACCAGGAATACAGAGCTAATCTTGAAGTCGAAGTTTGCACAGGGCACACGAATATATTTAATCCCTGGCTTCCATCCGGGTTTTCTAGGGTTTTCCGGTTCTCTATCTTTCCCTGATAGATTCGGTACTTCTCCTATAATATCTAACGTTGTTAGATTGCATACAATGCAGTGTTGTGTCAGAAGACTTTCGCATATACTCTTAGATGGGAAACAAACAACAGTTTATATTATATACCTATAGACCCTAGGGGTATTTTATTTTGTATGCAAACCGTTCGTGTACTTTACCCGAAGCGTTTGAAAGAACAAGCAAGTTAAAACGTATCAGTCATCAATGTATCATGTCATCAGTAGATTCGTCTTTCAACTGCTCATGACTTTCAACGCTGTGCTGTAATAAAGATAACCATGTTATAGTTTATTACAATGGCAAGGAAGATGCATCGAATTTAACCTGTAGAATGTGGGAGGTGGTTTCTTAATTATAGGGGAAAAGGAAGTTTACAAAAATACATTTAAGACGTATGATTCAAAAGCCCGTGACAATGACGCGATCATTGTTTGTTATTATCCTTGAACTGTCGCAATTTGCGCAGCGAATTGTTCTTCAAATGACCAATCGACTTGATCCAAGCTGGAGGTTGGCCTTGGGTTTCGACGGAGTTTATTCGGTACGTGGCATTTGGCACAGATTAAATGTACTAACCGGCAAATTCTTGTGTTTCGAAGCCGGTTCTCTGGCGCAGTAATTAACTTTTGTCATTTTATAAAAACACTCAGAGACGCAAAAGCAAATAACGGATGATAGAAAGTACCTGAGGCGTGAATAGATTCGAATCTTATTAAAGGTTTATTATAAATGGCTCAGCTATTCGTCCATCTTTGCAATTTGTCTGGCCAAATTGTCAAAACTTATCAGTTTAATGTTTTATACCGATAATGAATCACGCAGAAGATTCAGAGGAAGCAGAAGTGATTATTTGTGATACTTGGGTAAGTATCGCTGTGGATTTTGTGCGATTTCTATAAATGAAGCATCTCCAGAGACTCATTGGGAAATATGGTAGTGATGAGGATTTTTCTCCGGAAAATCAAAAGAAGCTTACGTGTTCCACACTGTGTAGTTAAGCATTTCGAGGCAGTCACGAAGACTCAAGAGCGACTATTTTTAGCTTGTTGTCTCTTCTGATACTTTTATCGTCCTCACGAGCACCCGTCCTTTACAAGATTGTCTTTTTTCATTCTCTCAAATGAATATCACTTCGATGTGGATGAAATAAGCTTCTGTATGTAAAATGTAAGATGTGTTAGTAGTTTGGATAGCAGTTTATATTATCTGCATTTCATATCGAATTGTACTTGACTCTAAAAGTTAGGTTATGTGCCAACAAGGTAGATGAACTTTTCGTGCAATTTAGTGTATTAGAATCGCTAATATAGCTGATAGTGAAGTATATGTTGCTCACAAGAGTGTTAAGAGAGATTTAATGGTGCAATTGGCTATCAGAATGGATTGCAGACGGATGTTTTCAGGAGACAAGAAGGATTATATTGTAAGTACAAAAGAAAGGTTCAGTCTGAAGAAATAAAAGATTCTCTGACGAATGCCTTGTAAGCCTCTGATAGATCGACCAATGAATTTCCGCATTGTACAACCACACCCATCCCATTTACTCAATAATAGAACGAGAGCATCCAAGCCCAAGATTGTTTTCTTTTGTTTCTTTATTTTTAAACCAAGTTGTGTGATTCTCCGGATTTCTTACGTGACTCGAGACAAGTCATGTAGATCTTGGGGTTCCAGCTTCACACCAGATAATTTAATCAAAATGTAAGCAGTTAAGCAGTATAACATATTTGGTATTTTTTAATGTATTTAAACAATTTGTGGATTGTCACTTAATACTATATTTCACGAATAATGTATTTTTTAACGCATAACAAAAGTAATGCTATGCAGATTAATTTTAAATTCAAACTACAACAGTTCAGTGCATAAATGGGAAATGATTTCAATTTTATTATTACAGTGCAATGAAAAAACACACCTTTCTCCGATGTTATGAGTGAAAGAACCTACACTGTTTCGTGTTAAGCATGGTGTTACTCATTTGTAACATAAGAATGACTGATGGTAAGCATCTGTCGTGTGAACCAAGTGTTAGAGGCTGCAGTTTCATTCAACCGTTTGATTCTGGCAGTGATTCATTTCTGGGTTAATATTTCTTTGACAGGCAGCTATGTGGATCATCCCCCACCGTTGTTCCTCTCTTTCCTTGGTTTGTTTATTTTGCATGAATTTCCACGCTAACCTTTCACTTGTGTAACGGAGAAGAACGGGATCGATGGGTTGTGGGGTTCCTAATGGTATATGGCAGGAGGGTTTTGAAAATAATTACTAGTCTTCCTTCATATACTCTGAGAGAGTGAAAGGTGGGCAATAAGTCATTTACATATCGCATAGTGCGCTTCATATCTTTGTCACTTTGACAAGAAGTGTAGGCGGAAAAACTAACTTAAGTATTCTACTCGTATCGGCGACAAATCAGCGTGTCAACAGGATTGACATGTTAGAAGACAGAAGAACGCTTAATGTCCGAAGCAGAATACACGGTTTATTCTTTTCCTCACACACAACAGAAATTACAATCGATGCTAATCTGCTAGCCATTTTAAAGATGGATTTATCGTACTTTCAAAGCATTAGTTTCAATTTACAAGCAGTTACAAATAACTTCCAAGTTTCAAGTTGTGTTATTAGTCAATGGTAATCTTATTAAATCTTCAAAATAATACAATGATGAATCAAGCTCCGAAGGATGTCGGCAGAGCCGAAAGGTGACTACATGAACTGACATGGGCCTAAGATACAGAGAAAGACTACGGATAACTTTGTTTCATGCAAAGATGTCCCACCCACCGTCATAATCAGAGCCAAAGGCTTAATACTCCTTCACTCTTGTCACAGCATAATGTAAAAGTAATACTTGAAAGATTAGAAACTTAAGCAATGTTCTACCCATCCGTATCAGTCACGGTTAACGAATGTGTAAATCCATTATCTCAAGAAGAGTCACAACGAAGTCAGGAGAACGAACTCAATGAACTTTATTCTCAGACATTCGTCGCTTACTGTACTTATTTCCCTCATATATGAAATCCGCACAAACACTTTGCCATTTCTCGAGCTTCAAATTGAATAAAAATGACATACGAGTACCCTCCTCCAGAATAATTGGCTTCAAAATCAACTTCATAGAAATGAGAAGCCCAATCTTCGAAACCGATCTGGAAGAACGGAACGTACAACATAATGACAAGCCAGAAGAGTTCTTCTAACGAAGAAAAGGAAAATGTAATAGAAGTGGCTGTCATTGCAAAGCATCTCGCAGTCTCTTTGGATGAACCAATAGTTACGTTCTAATACTAATACTTCCAACATCCCTAGATTTTTTGCCCTCTCCGTGATCGCTATTTTTGGACTATACCAGAAATTTAATGAAATGAACAGAACTCTTGGTTACTTTACATGTTTGCGATTTCTATTTCCGATTCTTCAGTATTACAAACACATAGTAGGGAGTTAAGTAATAGAAGGATAGACATACAAACTAAAGAGAGGAACTCTAGTAAAATACAGTCGTTATTACGATACGGAGATGCACAAAATTATAGAGAGGATAACCGAGGAAGGAAGCTAGAGACAGAGATTCTTGGTCTAGCGAATAAAAAAGGAATCTTCATATCGCGATTGCGACTTGTGACTATACAGTCAACTAGTGTGAGTTGTATTGCCAAATTACTCGTTTTATTTTGAGTTTATTTTACATTTTGTCTCACAGGGAATGTTCTTATGTAGCAGTTCTTTCAATAGGAGGAGTGATTTGTACAGCACATTACAGATATTTGATCATAGACAAACCAGGAAAGAGTGTCATCCTGCTTACTTCCTGAACAATGATGGGCTAAATGCACAGTTAGGGTTGGTAAAGAAAAATTTAACATTTTTATTTAACGATAATTTCGAGTTCAAGATCAGTCAATTGTGCCAAATGGGTGGGGCTTGTGAAAATTTCAATGTTAAGTGTTCAAATGTATTTATATTTTCACGGTATTGTCACGGTGTTTATGATACCGTGATGCCGTGGTTCGGTAGAGTGGTAATGTAATGTTCTCCGCATTTACTTGTTGTGATCTTGTGATAGGGTAACTAAATAACTTTCAAGCGGTTTGTATTAGTTTTTTAGGCGGAGAAAATTGAGGCAGAAGTATCCAGTGAACCTTAGGGCACGCTGAGTCACATAAAAGAATAAAACTATGGAAAGTTTTTTAGTGTTACAAGTCCGTACATCTGCACAGACGTCTGTCTTTAGGTATTCTTAACTTGTCTGGAAAGAATCTTTTTGTGAGATTCAGTTGTAAATTTTTAATGATTCTAGCATGCGATCGTTTAGATCAGCCTGACATAAGACAGCCTCGAGAGTAAAGTTTGCAGAAGAAAAGTAGCGTTGTGCATAGAAGCTTATAATCATTGTGAAGCATTTCTGTGCAGATGTGAAATCGCTTGTGGAGGAAGGGGAAAGTCTATATTTGTCTGTATTTGCTATTCCTATGAATTCTGGGACTGAGAAGTAAAAAAATATTCCTTTTAAACTTTCAAGGCTCAGATCAATGGAATATGCAAATCAAAGAAACATTTTTTCACAGGAATTTTAAACAGATCGCACCTCGCAGAGTCAAATATTACAATCCAATCAATCAGATCACGTGAACTTAAGATTTGAAGCTGGAAATGTACTTTTTCTATGTTGGCACACAGGCCTGACACATAATTTGATGCTTTAAAAGTTATATAGTCTCGTATAAATCGAAACGTATCTTTAGACTTTAGACTACAGTCCCAAACTAAAAATATTCTAGAGTGTATGTTAGTGAATAAGCTATAGGTACACATATCAATAGCCTCCCACACAGCCAGGATTAATTTGAATTTCATTTGAGAATTCGATAGTGAAATACCTCTTAGTTTAAGAAGTTGATAAGCGTGCCGTTAATAGAAGGTTAATAACAAGGAAGATACATTCTCGAACATGTAAAATTTTGGTGGTGAGCCAAGTCACAAGAAGTTCCACTTTTATTCTCCAGCAGACACATTCATTGTACACGACCTGGTTTAGGGTAAATGTAGTTTAAAGTCTTCGATCTTCAGACTTCTAAAACTTTGTGTGTGCTACCTTCTCTCACAAGGGAAATAAATGTTTAAGTTTCGAATTAACTTTACCCTGCGGTTGACAACACTACCTACTTACAGTATTGTTATTTTATGTACCTCACTCAATCAGTCTCATACAAGATTGATGGACTCCCTCCATCATACACGTCCTTAATATTGATGAACTTACCCTTAAGCATTCAAACTTTTGTCATTCATCATTCAGTCCAGTGTACAAGCACTTGTAGTAAGGTTACAAGTTACAAAAAACGGAAGAAAATCCAACTTCTCCAGATGCCCCAGGAAGGAAGGTTCATTCATTTTATGGTGAACATTCTTTCACCTCGTGTGATGGTGAAGTAGAAGAAAGTACCGAAGATGAAGTGAAATAAGCCATGCCGGCCTAACCATGTAATTTCGTCCACACTGCCAAACTCAGAAGTCAGCCTGCCACTTGGCAAAATACATATTTGTGACATTTATAATCTCATGAAATGAACCACCGAGGGTGGATAATTTAGTTAATAAATGACATATGGAGTGTAATGACACTGGTTAGAGAAAATAAAATCCCCTCGCATCACAGTTTATACTTCTCACACTTAACACTAACCACATAGGCCAACAGACTATCATTTGTCCACATCATCAGCAATCACGCAACTCATCTCATCTTCACAGTCAGATATCTCAATTTTCCTCCAATTAAAAACACCTACACACACATACCCTTCTCAGTCTGGTTATTAATATGACATTCAACCTACTCGTGTGTGTGTCTAGGAAGCCAGAAGTAGGAGAAATCATTCATAATTTCATAATTCATTCATCGCTGTGTCCAACCATTAAATTTTCATTTAAAATGCATAATTCCTCTTGCTGAATCACATTTTACTATTACGGGTCCTGCTCGCCGTAATAAAAATGAATAGCTATTCATAAGTCAAATGGATTTTTCATACAAAACGGTTCATGATTTTCAGCTTAAAGGATTTTTCAACTTTCTCCAGCGAAAGTTGATAAAGTGGTGGTGGTGGTAGAGAAGGTAGAGGTGGAAGTTACCTTCACTGGAGTTGGAGGGCTACAAAGTCCATCTGTCCGAGACATGAGAAAACATATGAAGATATTTCATAAGTCAGTTGCACTGCATGATTTTTTGTCTCAAGATAATAATATTATCCAGTGGCTGGAGAAGATATTGATACTCTCGTGTAGAGTAGGGTTTTGGCGAGACGTAGCAGCTGAGGAGAGTAGCATTAGTGCATGGGTATTAATAAACCGAGTTTTTTGTTTGATTAATTGACTGACATCAGTGGAGAGTAGTTGGAGACGACTGATGTCAATTTGACTGACTGACTGGTGACTGGCAGTGGCAATAGGAAAACAAAAAACGTTGATGGGAGAAGAGTGAAGACTGGTCACTTTAAATTACTTCCTTGTTTCTGCTCAACAAACAATTTGAATCGATTGCAACTTTGCACTAAACAAAAGGTAAGAATCTCGTGAATCACTTGGTTTGCAGAATTACATCAACAACACGTTTTGTTGGGCTGTATGATTGTGTGTGGCAGTGACGGTTAGGCAGGTGTTTTGATGTGTATGGGTGAGTCAGGTGAGTGAGGTGTCCTCATGTGTTAAGCATTTATTGTGTAGGTCATTCTCACACACTTTTCATGGAACTCATTAGCTATTCTATTGCATCTTTTTTAAGTAGTAAGGAGGTGGCTGTTCATTGAGCACGTTGCTCTCCTGTCGTAATATTATTATTGTGGGAG